>APFE030864059.1:103527-138443 GCA_000404065.3 Pinus taeda | reverse complement strand
ATCAAGGATCATTTTCTCCGGGAACAAGTGCTTGAACAAAAGGTCAAGTTGGAGTATGTTCCTTCTAAGGAACAAGTTGCTGATATTCTCACCAAACCATTGCCCAGGGAGACTTTTGAATACCTCAGGAAAAAGCTGGGGGTTGTTGATGCATCATCTTAGTGTTGAGACTCTTCTGATTGTTGGTTGTACGCATGATTCATCTGGGGTATATGCGTACATGTGCTGGGTTGCGGCACAGGTTCAGGGGGAGAATATAATGCATTGTTGGCATTATGGAGGATGTACAAAAGGAGATCATGGGAGCTAATCTGACTATAGCTGCAATATGTTTCTATCTCTTTCTTGGTCATTCATGGTGTCTGGTGGTTTATGGTTCTTCTTTGCAGATCTGGTTCATTTTCAGGGGGAGCATGTTCTTAGGGGGAGCATAACCCTTTGCCCTTGATGTCAAAGGGGGAGAATGTCGCTGAAGTTTTGAGGTTGCCATCAAGTCCAAAGGGGGAGATTGTTGGCATTATGTTTCTGGTATGGTTATATGTTACAGATGTTGTACTTGATGGCAACACCCATGGCATGGCTCTCAATATGATGAGAATTAAGAAGTACGCAGGAGAAAAGTTCACGGAATTTATGCAGAGAAAAGTTTATTTCATGTGGAGAAAAGTTCACAGAATTTTATGCAGAGAAAAGTTTATTTCATGTGGGAAAACTTACCTTTAGTCCATGGTAGTTAGTTCTTGGAATTTGAACCTGGTTTTTGGACCATGGCATCTCGACAGACGTGTTGATCCCTAGTATGGAGTTGATGGTATTGGTTTGTTATGGTTTTGGCTCGTGGTATTGGTCCATGATTTGAGGAAGAGCTTGCCTATATAAAGCAAAGGAGATCATTTGGCTTGTGTATGCTTTTGGGTTGAATATCTTAAGATCTGAAATATTGGGTTATTGTTTCAAAAGCTCAATCTATATGAAAATGAAGTGGAAAGTGAATCTGTGAAGGGTGATCTCTCGAGTGCTGCAGCTGCGGAAGTGCGGGGGTGCCACAGGAGACGCCACAGAAGGCGCAGTGTGGAGATGCCACAGAAGGCGCAGTGCGGAGACGCCACAGAGGCGCCACAGAAGGCGCAGTACGGAGACGCCATAGAGGCGCCACAGAAGGCGCAGTGCGGAGACGCCACAGAGGCGCCACAGAAGGCGCAGTGTGGAGACGCCATAGAAGGTGCAATGCGAAGGCGCCACAGAAGGAGCAGTGCGGAGACGCCACAGAGGCGCCACAGAAGGCGCAGTGCGGAGACACCACAGAGGCGCAGTGCGGAGACGCCACAGAGGCGCCACAGAAGGCATAGTGCGGAGGCGCCACAGGAGACGCCACTGAAGGCGCAGTGCGAAGGCACCACAGGAGACGCCACAGAGGTGCCACCGAAGGCACAGTGCGGAGGCGCCACAGGAGACGCCATAGAGGCGCCACCGAAGGCGCAGTGTGGAGGTGCCACAGAAGGCGCAGCTATGGAGGTGCACGGCGCCACAGAAGGCGCAGTTGTGGAGGTGTGCGGCGCCACAGAAGGCGCGGCTGTGGAGGTGCGCGATGCCACAGAAAGTGAAGTGCGTAGCGACGCAGGCCAGAGAAAAGGAAATTGTGTTTCTGTCTTAAGATCTTTTGTTGACTGATTTTTTTTGTTGATAAGGTGTTATGGGTTTAGTTTACTGTTATTGTGGATCTGGTTATCTGGGTGACTTACTGGTACTTAATGATCATTTGATGTTTATGGATCTAGTTTGAAAATTTATGAAAAGTGGTCCTTGAAAGAAAAGAAGTAGGGGGTTGTAGCTCCCTTCCAGGAGAGACTGGAAAACGAGAGAGAGTTGTAGCTCTCTGCAGGTTGCAGCCTGCGTACTGGTAAAGGACTGCACCAGTACAAGACCATTGTAAAAGGAGTTTCTAATTTGAAAGAAGATAGAGACATATTGCAGCAGGTGGTTTTCACCCACATTGGGTTTCCACCTTATATCTGGTGTTCTTTGATGTGACTGTCTGTTTTTCGTGCTCATTATTTTATGGTACTGATATGCAAAAATAATTCAAAGTGTAAATAAGGAAGATTTGTTAAAAGAACTAGATAATACTGATTCACCCCCCCTCTCAGTATTATTTTCAACAATCTGCTGTACTACGATCCTCCCCTGTTTTCTTTCCTCATCTTGTAACTATGTTAATATTGGTTGCTGGAGACTGTTGTTGGTACAAGGTTTGGCATTAACTAGGTTAGCCCCCCTCTACGTGGTCCTTTCCTCCCATTTTGCAATGAGTTCCAGGAAATCCTCTGTGGCATGAGTATTAATCTTGCATTGTGAGCACCATGGCCTCGGGCATTCCCTAGAGACGTGTCCTTCCTGGTCATAGTTGTAACACCTTACGAGGCCTGTCCCTCCCATTCTTCCTCCTCTCCCATTTCCTCCTCATCCTCCTCGGTTTGACTCATTAATCCTGAACGTCAACCTGTCCAGCCACCCTGCTAGAGCATCCAGTGCTAGGCACTGGTCAATGTGATGTGTTGTAGATGCACATAACTCACAGTAGTTTTTATTAGGGACATTTGAGTACTTCTGTAGGATCAGGAAAATCTGTGGAAAATTTCCATACTTTCTACAGATCTCGCAATAGTATTGGTTATTCCATCCTTGAAAAACTCCTTGCACTTCTACTTGTTACAAAAAAAATTGTCACCATGACTTTCTACAGTTTGTGTGAGTCCATCAACACTCATACATACCTCCTTTGCAAGTCTTAAGCCTCATATCTTCATGTCAAGCCTTGAAAATGGGAGAAAGATCTTAAAAATATCTCAAATCCTGGGTTCGCACTTTCTCCTAGCATTGCCTATGGTGCCGCACCCAATGGTCATGTCCCCTGCGAACCTGACTGCTCTGTCTGTTAAGTGATGGGTGCGAACCCCTGTAAAAGTTAAAAAGGCATGAGTTCATTCTTAAAAACTCATCTTGGGTCACTTCTAGATGCTTCTAGAAGGAATATTACATTGGCAAGTCTGCTCCACCTTGGTTCATCCATTCCATAACTAAGGGAGCTAATTCCATGAAATGAGGTGCTTATCCCATTGAAGGGGGAATTTATCCCTTCAATGGTGGACCTGCAACTTCCTCCATTTGCACTATAAATTCAGGCATTGGGCTGGTTGTAGAGGGGGTTGAAAGCTGAAGATTCTTGAGGGTAAATGCTGCTGGAAATTAGACTTCCTTTTTGAGCTTGTGAGAGGAGAGATCACATACCTTTCATTTCATTTAGGAAGTGAGTGAGGCTTGTCAAAGTAGAGGAGGCTCCTGTTGGACCCTGGAAAGAGCTTGTGCAACATCAAGGCAAAGGTTGTAAGGTTCTTTGTTCATAAAGTTAATACAATCAAGTTTGTTTTTCTCAATGAATTATCTCTAATGGTTTATTTTATGACCTCCTTAATCTTCATAATGAACATGTTTTATTATAGTATCTATGCAGGTGTTCTTTGATGTGTGTTTGTTTGTGTATGCAGGTTATTAAAAGGGAATTGCTTGAAGCTGTTGAAACAAAGCTGCCACAAACAAGCGTTGGACCGAGTTAGGGTCTGTTACACCTCTTAGTTTTCATTTATGAATTGAAACATGTTTAGAGAAAAGTAGATTTGTTTGTGCTGCTTGTTGCTAGATATCATTCGATACTAGAGAGATCGGTCTTGTCCGCAAGAACAATTTATCTGGCCAACAAATTGGCGACTCCGCTGGGGAATGGTTTGGTTTGGTTTTTGATTTGTCTTTGCTTTGACTTGAGAAAATTGAGTTTTGGTTTCTGATTTTGCCATGATGTGTGTGGGGTTGGGTACTTGTTAGATCCTGGTTTGATTTTTATTTTTCGGCTTTTTGGAAGAGGATTGCACCTTCTGCATTAGGTACAGTGCGAACCTGTCCGCACTGTTACAGTATAACACAGAGCAGTACCGCACTTGGTTCTACTGGGAGCTTGCGGACCCTGTCAAAAGTTTGAAAAACCTAAGATCCATCCACCCAGTTAGGTTTAGTTTTTTTCCATAGCTGTTAGTTTATGCCCAGATCTGCACTTGTCTTGACAAAAGTTCCTTGTGAGTTAGTTTTCATTGGCATTCTCGTTTGAAGTGATTTTCTAGAAGTTTTGCCTGTTGGATTGATTTTTGCTTGGTATTTGTAATAGCTCAGAGATCAGAAGCCTTAGAGCCTTAGATCACCCTGGTCTCTCTGGTCTTCTTGCTAAGTTTGACTAGTTTATGAAATCTATCCTTGAAGAGAGCTAGATCCCATTTTTGTCTTTTGCAAAACTTTTATTAAACTTTATTAAAAGTTTCGAAATTCATTTTTTATTAAAACATAATTGGGTGTTTGTGATTAGTTTTTTGAGCTGAACAAATTGATCCTTAGTTAGCTGAAAAACTAAGTTAAGCATCCTAAAAAACATTTCAAGTTTCTTTTCAATCCATTTTCGTTTAGATCTCAAGATTAGATTATAGTTTTGAGTTTTTCATAGAAATTATAGAAGCTTGTAGAATAATTTGTTTTCAATAGTTTTTTGAGTTTTTCTAGAAATCTTAAAAGCTCCCTCGAAAGAATTGTTTGTTCTTGTAGTTTTTGATTGTTGAAAAGCAAAGGGATTTTCCATGAGCGTGATTAGTAGTCTCGTTTTTAAAGTTCTTTGAAATAGACAAAAAGTTTTCCTTTCAGTTGTATGTTAAGAGAAAGATTTGATTTTCAAAGCATTGCATTTTCAAATCTTCCTTAGCTAGAAATTCATTGAAAAGGAAAAGGAATTGTTATCATATTAGGTGCATTTTTTAGTGTTTTGGAGTCGAGTCTTCACACCATAAAGTTTCATCTCCGCACCCATTGTCTTAAGAAACAACCAATAAAATTAATGCTTAATTAAAATCCATCTAGCAATCTTTTTATTTTCTAGGGCTCTTTTCACCAACATAGCTTAGGCTAGTATATTGGAGTAGGGAGTAATTAACTCTCCAAGATAGTTTAAACAAACAAGTAGTCGATCTTGCGGTAGGGAGAAATTCCAACTGTTACATCTATGCTCTGGGAAAGCTCCTCTTAAAGGAGAAGCATGAGATCATATCTGAACCAGTGTGGGAATCAATCCTTCCTCATTGGGAATGATAGAAGATATTCACGTATTAGAAACGGTAAACCTCGGATTGACCATCGTCGAGG
The DNA here is from genome assembly GCA_000404065.3 of Pinus taeda. Lineage (NCBI taxonomy): Eukaryota > Viridiplantae > Streptophyta > Pinopsida > Pinales > Pinaceae > Pinus > Pinus taeda. The sequence continues at coordinate 133,208 of APFE030864059.1, read as the reverse complement.
AGCCTGGGGTCACTTGTTGGTAAACCTTGGATTATGTCAAGGAGCCTTCAAGGGGATTGAGCTTGTTACTCTGCCCTTGTGTGCATATCGGATCATAGACTATTCCCCCAGGTATATTTGTTTCCATTGATGACCTTAGTGACCATAATCTTTAGGATTATTTCCTAGGTGACGGTGGAGGGAAGATCCCACTGTACCTGGAGCAAACATCGACTGGACTCGCTTGGACTCTCTGGGGGGGTTATCTTCATTCGAGACAGTTATACTGGAGAAACTTGTGCCAGTCTGTTTCATTAAGCAGGTTGTCGGGGTAACTGTTCCAACTGCCATTTTTGTATTGAATTCTGCAACATTGGATTTCATCACCAACTAGTGTTTTCGATTCGGAAAGATACTGTTTGTGTGTGGTTTGATCTCCTAGATTTATTAGGTGTGTATTTCAAATTGTTTGGTTCTTTAGAGACTTTAGGTGGTTTTCTTGATATTTTCTTTGTTTTCATGTGAAGTAATTAAATAATTAATCGTGGCTGAATTACCGAGACAATCCCATCGACCTCGAGGGCAGCCTCCCGAATTTACACCAAGTCAACTTGAAGGGCTACGAGCTCTTGTCACACCTAGTGAAAGTAGGGTTGGGTCATCAGAGGATGGAGATTTTTCGTTAATTATACATCCTGATCATCTAGTTCAAGCAACAGAACATGTTTCTGAACAGATTTGATTTTCCGAGGTGACTAGTAGTATCACTCCTACTAGCTCATTAGCCGAAGAACCTGAAATCTCTGAACCTGAAACTAAACCTGCTACTACTCCATCTTGGGGATTTGCTTCTCCTTCTTCCAGTGGTCCTAGTTCACCAAGGGTAGAAAATATCATTACCGAGAATCTTCCTTCTGGACTCATTTCCATAGAAGAAAATGTAAGTTTGAGTCCGAACGAAGGTATAAGCATCCCTGAAAATCAACCAACTATCGAACTTAGGGAGCGTGAATCCATTTTCTATAGTCCCATTAGAGGTGACGCTTGGTATATTTCGTTGACTAATTTTTTAGAAAATCCAGGTCTCGTGTCTTCACCACCTCGATTTCCTTTCCATCCAACACCCAGAGGTTATTATCCTCCTTTGAATATGTCGAGACAGTCATCCTTGTTTTCTCAGACACCAGAAACGTTTTTACATGGCGGTCCTTCTATTCCTCCTGGGTATCAGTCTTTATCTGGTACATTTTCAGGAGCATCTCCTCAACCCATCAAATATGTAGTATCTCCTGGTAATAGCAAAACTAAACCATTAAGTGTCTAAGAGATTCTTATGATGTCTGGTACTACTCCTAATTCGCAACCTCAAGGTAGTTCAATACCGTCTAGGGGGTAGCTGCAAGGTACTCAAATACCGCCTGGGGGGCAACCTCGGGGTAGTCCATTACCGCCTAGAGGGAAACCTCAAGGATAATATATCCCTATGGGACAATATTTTTCTCAAGGTCATCCCCAATACCAATATGTACCTCAAGGTCAACCCCAGTATCAATATGTGCCTCAAGGTCAGTACCAACCTCAAGGTCAGTACCAATCGCAAGGTCAGTACCAACCTCAAGGTCAATACCAACCTCAAGGTTTTAAACCAACTTCAGGTCAATCATTTGTTCAAAGACCGGGAAATGTACCGTATAATTATCAATCTTACACTCAACCTAGTTTTGGTCTTCAATATGCTCAACCTATTATGGGTCCATACCCTGGAATGAACGTGGTGTGGTATCAACAGACTCCACAACCCAGTGTATATTTTTCATCTCAATCTGGACAGTCTTTTATTTCTGGTTCACCCCAGCAACCTGTCCAGCCTACTACTCAAACTTCTACACCTGGGGTAGCTCATCAGTCTAGGCCTAGTTCACCTCGAACTCCGTCCCAAATGTCTGCTGCAACTACTGCGGCCTCTATTCAATCCACTCCACCTATTTCTAGAGTATCAGTAGCTCCAATTTCTATTGCTCCTGTGTCAACTCCTCAGGCCTCTTTACCTCAGTCCGGACCTACAATCCAGACTCCGGTTTCGATGCCTGTAGGACAACCTAGGCCTAGTATGGTTGTCATAAGTCAACCCAATTTAATTATCAACCATACCAGGGGCAGTACCAATTCGGCCCTGCTGTGCAGAACCTGGCTTATCAGTATCAACTGTACCCTGGGTATACTTATCAACAACCCTAGTATGGTCCGGCTAATCCTGGTTTTCCAGGAGGATATAGTATCCCAAATGAAAATCCGATACCAAGTTATCCTGGATATCCTCCTCCTGTGGCTGGTCTTATGACCCCAAGTTTTCGGGATCTGAACCGTTAGTTACCATTTATAGCAACTTTGGATTTGCCTGACTTGTCGCTCCTTATGAACGATCCCATTAATTATCTTTCGTTTTGGCCGCCAATGCCGAATAAGTTGCCCAGTGACATACCAAAGTTTGAGGGGAAGTCAGGAGAAGATACATCTAATCATGTGATGACTTACCATCTCTAGTGTGCATCGAATTCTATTATAGATGATTCAATTCGTCTTCATATTTTTCAACGCACTTTGATTATCCTTGCATTCAAGTGGTACATTGAGTTGGCACAAGGCTCTTTTTACAATTTTAGTTAGTTAGCCACTTGCCTCCTTACTCATTTTTAGCTGCCAGTCCGATATGACAATGGGACGGAATTATTAACTTCATTAAAATAGTCGACGTCCACATATATTTCAGACCATATTCATGAATGGCGACATCGACGTTGTTTAGTGAAAGTTTTTATCCCGGACCATATTTTGGTAGAATGGTTTGTAAAATCATTATTACCTGAAATAACTAAAGATGTAGCCAAGGAAGGAGTAGTTACCAAAGAGCAAGTAATTGCTCAAGTTAGTACCTTGACTTAGTTTATACGCAGTCAAGTACTTTATATGAGAAAATCCCCGACCTTCCAAAACAAAATCAAATAACTGCACCTCCCTCAGGGTCTCATGCCACTGATGGTATGATTGGTACTGTTAATACCAAGAGTAAGAAGAAATCCTCCAAGAATTATTCTCCTATTATAACTTTACTAGATTCCCCGAAGGGAGAATCTTCAACTGAAATTTTTGCCGATGTTCATGTTGTAGAATCATCTACGACCAAATCAAAATCTAACGGTAAGAAGAAAGGCAAGAAGAAGAATAAGAAAAACTCGAAGGAGAAATCCGATAAACCTGAATCTACTGACGAGAAACATAAACCTCGCTATCCTTGTCTCATCTGCAATGAGGAGCATTTTACAAGAGATTGTCCACATCGTGCCGAGGCTGTAAAAATCGTCAAAGGTTCGCAAACACCTACTGTTTTGAAGGATCCTTTTCCAAGTCAAGACAGTAAGATGATAGGTTTTTCCTCTAGTGCCTCGGAAGAGCCCATAATGATTATGTCACATGTAAGGATTGCGACACGATCGCAAGATTATGGAAGTAAGAGTCCTATTGGTGGTAAGGAAGCGGAATCTTCTAATTCCAATCCATAAACCTCAGCTCTATTTGGTTCTGATCCGCTACAGATCGAGAAACTAAATCCTAACTTAGTAATAAAACTGCTCGCTAAGGGTATACTTCGAAAGTCAGCTTTCAATCCACATGCGAGAGTTGCTCAGAACTATAACATTGTTGAAGATTTAGCTGTTTCACCTTCAGCAATGTCGGCTTTGGAAGTGCTACAATCTTGTCTAGCACAACGTAAAATGTTATTGTCGACTATAGGAGCTGTTGATCTTTAGGACTCAAACCTCATAGTCTTCGATTTAGAAAATAGTACACCTCGTTTACCTCATCAAATGGCTTTCCAGATTCCAGTGTTAGTCAAAAACAGACCTTGTTTTAGGACTATGATTGGTGAGGGAGATTCAATGTGTATTATGTCAATATAGTGTTGGAAAGCCCTTGGTTCTCCAACGCTTAATCAATCCCCGATGATTCTGAAGGCCTTTGATGGTCGAGGGTTCCATCCTTATGGCATTTTGCAGGAATTACCTATAGGGGTAGAAGGAAAAACTGTTAATCTAGATGTCGAGGTGGTTGATGCCCCTCTGGATTACAACCTTCTTTTAGGTCGTAGCTAGTATTACACCATGACTGCTATTGTTTCATCAGTCTTTTGGCTTATTAAGTTTCCACATAATGGAAAGATTGTTACAATAGATCATTTAACTTACTTTTCATCCGAACCATCCTATGGTGAGAGTATTCAACATGTTGGTAAAACCGTTATCCCTTATAAGGATGTTGGGGTTGGATTAGTTAAAGATTCGAGGTTACTCGGAAATTTTTCATTTCCTCCTCCCAACGTACCGTCTCCTCTCGCGACTATTCATATGATTTCATCAGAATCCATTGTTCTTGACGATCCTTGTATCGTTCCATTCGATTCCGAGGTGGACTCTTTTGGTGATGCCATGCCTTTGAGTCCCTTTGAAGTTGCTTATCAGGCTGTACAGTTGTTTTCCGACTCAAGTTCAACCAATCTTGATATAGTGAATGAGATCTATGGAAAATCACTTTCAATCTCAACCTCAGATTCAACAACCTTTTCTGAAACCATTCACACTGATGAACAAATTCGGGAGCTGTTGTCTATTGATGCGTTACCATGGGAAGATCTTCATCATCGATCTTCGTTTTTACCTGAGATTGATCACCTTGAAAATGATTTTCATCTATTTTTACCGCTGAATATGTCAAAGAACTGCAGAATCCATTGAAACATCCTGATTCTGAACAAAATTTAGCCAATATTTCTTGAACAGTTCCTATCGACATTTCAGTCAAACCTGGGATTGTTGAAAACATTCACATAGGTGCTTCTTGTACGGACACTAAAGTCCAAACATATAAAACCCTGTTTCAAGAATTTCGTGATGTGTTTGCCTGGTCCTATGAGGAAATGCCAGGAATTGATCCTTCAATTGTTGTTCATGAGATCAAAACTTACCCAAATGCTAAACCCGTCCGGCAATGTTTGCACCAGATACACCCATGAAAAGTTGCTGCCATCAAAACAAAAGTTGAGAAACTACTTAAAGCAGGTTTCATTTATCCAATTCCTTTGACGAATTGGGTATCGAATATTGTTCCAGTTACTAAAAAACAAGGGACAATAAGAATATGTATTGACTATAGGGATATTAATTGTGTTTGTCCCAAGGACAATTATCCCACACCCTATATCGATCAAATTATCGATGATTGTGCCGGCAATGAAATTTTCTCCTTTATGGATGGCTTTTCTAGTTACAATCGAATTAACATTCAACCTGTCAATCAACCAAAAACGGCATTCATCTGTCCATGGGGGACATTTGCTTATTGCAAGTTACCATTTGGATTGAAGAATGTCGGAGCAACTTTTCAAAGGGCTATGTCTTATGCGTTTCATGACATCAAGCACATTGTGCAGCCTTATCTCGATGATTTACCAGCCCATTCTTTACATAGAGCCGACCATGTCACTCATTTCCAAGCAATTTTCATGAGATGTAGGCATTATAGGATTAGGCTAAATCCACACAAGTGTGTTTTCTATATAGAAACAGGTTGTTTACTGGGATTTGTTGTATCCAAAGCCGGCATTCGTGTCAATCCTTCGAAGGTCGAAGCCATCATCAAGTTACTACCTCCTTCGACTCTTCGCCTACTCCAGAGTTTGCAAGGGAAAGAAAACTTTTTACGTCGTTTCATTCCTAACTACGCCGAGATTACAAAAGGTTTCACCCAATTGTTGAAACATAACACTCCATTCTTTTGGGACGAGATAGCTAACAAATATTTCAATGCACTTAAACAAGCACTGACCCATGCGCCATTATTGCATCCTCCCAACTACAATCAGGATTACTTCTTGTACCTCACCACTTCCCATTCCACCATTGGGATGGTATTAGTTCAACAGGATGAATTCAAAAGTGAACATGTGATTTATTATCTTAGTCGGACTCTAACTCAGACTGAGTTAAAATATTCACATGTGGAGAAACTGGCCTTAGATGTAGTCTAAATTGTTCAGCGATTTCATCATTAAATTTTGTTACGCAAAACCACGGTCATTTCTGACTATAACCCTATGCAATACATTTTGACTAAACAATTGCTAGGGGCAAGTATTCCAAATGGATTGTCATCCTGCAGGAATTTGACTTGGAATTTGAGAAGGCCAAGTCAAAGAAGTCTTTGATTTTTGTGGAATTAATGTGTGACTTCCCTCATGCTGATACCGAACATGTGGCAGAAGAACCCATTCCAGATGAATCCTTGTTCCTTATCAGCACTGTTGATCCATGGTATGGAGATATCATTGTCTATCTCCAAACCCAATCTTTTTGGCCAGACCTTTCACGATCTCAGCGCTGGAAAATACGTTTCGAATCCCAACCTTACACAATTACTGGAGATACTCTTTATCGTCGTGGGGTGGATTTTGTTTTCCGTCATTGTCTTACTCATGATGAGGCTGAAAAGGTTCTTAATGACTGTCACTCTGGAGCGTGTGGCGGTCATATGTTTGGGTATGCCACAGCCCAAAATATTTTGCGTGCTGGCTATTTCTAGCCGTCCTTATTCAAATATTGTATCACTGCAGTCCAGAAATGCCACAATTGCCAAATTGTTTATCGTAAGATGCACGCTCCACTTGCTCCTCTCCACCCTATCATTGTTGTTGGTCCATTTGCAAAATGGGGTATCGATTTTATTACATGTAACCCTCACTCGGCCGGGGGGCATGCATATATCATCCTTGCAGTAGATTATTTTACCAAGTGGGCCGAGGTGATGCCTACATTTTTGGCAGACAGCAAAACTGTTGTGATTTTCATTTTCAATCATATAATTGCTAGGTTTGGTGTTCCTCAAGTGATTATCACTGACCATGGGAGTCATTTTCGAAACATCATGATGACTGAACTTATAGATCAGCTTGTCCTGCGTCACAATAGTTCCAATCCATATTACCCACAAGCAAATCGTCTGGTTGAAGCAATCAACAAAGTTCTAGTCACCATGATCTAATGAATCATTGGGATTCATAGGTCGAATTGGCATAACATGTTATTTTCAGCGCTTTGGGCGTACTGAACCTCAGTCAAAACATCAACAGGTTTTACTCCCTTTCAACTGCTTTACGGTTTAGAGGCAGTATTACCCATTGAATGTGAAATCCTGTCATTACAAATTGTTGTGCAATTATTACCAACCACTTCCGAAGAGGAAAAACGTTTATTATACTTAGCTCAATTAGATGAGAATCGACGTAATGCTGCATTAGCTGTCAAAACTCATGCCAAAAGGATTAAAGCTCAGTATGATCGGAATGTTACGCCCCACAATATTTCGGAAGGAGACCTAGTCTTACTTTACGATCAAGCAAATGATAAGCTAGGGGAAAGCAAATTCTTACCCATGTGGCATGGTCCATATATTGTCAAGCGAAAGCTAGCAAAAGGGGCCTATGAGTTAGACGATTTTGACGGTGTCTCTTTAGGTAAACCTAGGAATGGGCTTTATCTAAAGTGATATTATGATTAAAATATTAGTGTGGAGATTTTTTAGACTAGTTTATTTCTAAGTTTGGTGTGTTAGATTAGGAATGCGTGCTTTACTTTAGAGAGTGTTTTTCATTATTATTCCTGCTTATCTTGATTTTACTCTTGATATTGCAGATGTCGACGCCTCTCCAAACATACATCAGTTTTGTTGATGGTGCTTGTCGTAGTACACGGAACATCTCTTCCGTAGCTTGGATTATCTATTCGCCCTCTGACGAGTTAGTATCTATGCATGGGGTAAGCCTCAGTCAAACAACGAACAACATTGCAGAATACAGTGCAGTGATTGAGTTATTATCTGAATCCATTTCATTTGGAATTCGGAGTTTGATTGTTAATTTAGATTCAGAACTTGTTGTATTACATCTTAATCAAGTTTATGCCATTAGAAATCCAGTGTTATTACGATTATTTTTGAGATTCCATCTCTTGGAACGAGAATTTGATTACATAGAATATCAGCACATTCCAAGATATTTAAATACATTAGCAAATGCAGTTGCTTCTCGAATGTTAAATAGACATTTGCATTAAATAAAATAGTAAATTTAAAAACATCCCATAACATGTTTTGCAAGATAACCATAATAATAATATAGCATAGGAGTGTGTCAAAATATACATCGTCCTCAATCATAGGTTGAAAAACACCTTATGATCGGCAAAAATGATAGTATAAAAAATCCAAAAATGAGTCTACAAGGCAATCATCCTATCACTGGTGATGATCCCGATACGACACCACTGCTCGGGCCACCCTACAAACGAACCTCATAAAAGGTCCTGGGACCCCAATCACATAGCGCTAGAGTCTAAGAGGAATGTCATCTATGGTGGTCTCCAGAATATCTGCGGTCAAGCGCTCTAGAAGGCTCTCCAATTCGGCCAAGGTCTCTGTTGATTGGTCCTGTGGGGCCGATGCTGCGGTAACTGGTTGTCTTCGATCATAGGGCTGGAGAGCAGCTGGTCACCGTGGACCCACATCTGCATTTAAAACTTTTTACTATTAGTTTTGGGACAATTTAAAAACAAATATATATATATATATATATATATATATATATATATATAATTAAAATGTTGAAAACAATTTTACCTCTATCATCCCATTACTCTCCTAGTGGAAGAGCTATGTCGGGATCACCACGATAATCCATCCCAGCATATGGAAAATCCTGAATCACAAAGTGTTGGTTCTCTAACCAATGGAAATACTCTGGTGTGAATCGAACAACCTCGGTACCCTCTTCAGGATGGCAGGCTATGACTGCAACCCATCGCATAACCCTAGGATCTCGGGGAAGTCCAGCCTCAACAGTAAGTTGTTGTGGAACCAGCATAGGTACCCTCTCTAGGGAAAAGCTGACAACTAAATAACCATATCCAAAGTTCTTTAGCTATCCATTCTTCGCCCTAGTCAATTGGCCCTTCACATTGGCCAATACAGCATCGCACCAGTTGAAGATAGTGCCTCGGAAGCAGTCTACTGCCATGCGTATCTGGGAACCTGTAGCTAGATGCAATGTTGCGCTCCCACAGAGTCTGGTAATAGTAAAGGTGATTACCTTTAGTTCAGGATGGGAGATGGTTTTAACATCTATCCGTTTGTCCAGAGTCTGGTCATTACAGAACTCTAGTCGAAGACTAGTGACAAATTGGCCACCTGACCTAGATCCGAACAGAGATAATTGCTCGCCTCTCTTGGGCAAGCCAGTCAAAAAGTATATGTCATCCAGCTCGATTTCGAGCCGGTTTCCACCAATAATGAATCACTGGTCCTGTGTGCTCCACTTGTTCACCAGCCATTGTAGAAAGTCTACCTATGCCCTCATGCCAAGTATGGTCAAAAATTTGAATACCCCGCGTGCTCTCAATGCCTATAATGAAGGTGGACGGAGTAATGCATCTTGATCCACGTCCTCGTGCTCTCTTTCTTGCCAAACTAGCATCTTGTGTACCTACATTGCAAAATAGGTGGTTTAGAACATTTCATTTCAAAATCTATGGGGAAAAAATGAGGAATTTAGGGTTTAAAATCCGCGTTCCGCGGGGTTTGCACCCATCCTTTTAGAGACAGTGCGTCGGTGCACGCTTCTCCTTAAGGACAGGTGTGCCACCCTGTCTTTTCTCTGTGCACAGAAAAATCGAGGTGCGCAGGGGCCACATGGCGCCCCTGCACAACTGCCGCAGGCGATTTTTTGCCCTAATTTTCCTCTAAAAATCAATTTTTAAAGCCTAAAATAAAATTTCAAATGGATGAAATGCAAGTCAAGGACAATGTGGATTACCTGGAGAAGACGGTTCTCGATTCTAGCGGTTGGATTTTCCGCTATCTCCACAGGAAGTTTTCGTACCAAAAACTCTTACTTTTTACTCCAAAGCAAATGGTGAAAATGAACTTGTAAAAGCCCTTTTTATAAGATTTTTTGAATAGATAAATTTAATTTATTTATTTTTTACTTTGAAAAGGTCACTTTTGGTGCATTTTTATTATTTTTAAAACAGATATGAGTATTGTTTGTAGTTTTTGTGCAGAATATTAGGTATTCAGTCGAAATTGGTCATTTTCAACAAAAAACACATAGGAGTCCTCTTTAAGCTCTTTTCTGACTCGTAAAATTTGAAAAGATTGCTGAGTTTTTCTTTTTAGACTCATTAAAACAGAATTAAAAAGATGGTCCTCTTACAACTCTTTTTTGACCATATAAACATGAAAAGATTGTTGGACTTTTGTCGTTTCAAGTTCGATATTGGTAATAAAACGACGTGTTTTCGATCGCTTTTTTACTTTTTCTGATTGAAGGCACTAATTATGAAACGTACTCCTTGATCGTAATGATCAAGCGGTTCTCTCAAGTATTATTTTATACTTTTTCGGGCTTGGGAGACACAAATTTATGAAAAAGGACAACCATGGAGTTTTCTTAATTTTTTCTTCTAACTCCCTAAAATTGAAAAATGCCAAGTTTCTCCTATACTCGACTCGTTAAAATTTCACAATAAAGGACCTGTTCAATTACAAACAAGAACAGACCACTCCTTCTTAAGGTTCGAATCTAAACTAAGTTGGAATCATCCGAAGGATGAGCTTATAACCAAGAATATGTTATCCTCCTCAAGCTTGTCAAAAATAAAGAGGTACTTTCTAGAGATGGTGGAGGAAAAGAGAGAAAAATGAACCTGTTTGTTATACTTTGTGTTTGAAAAACTTTCCATCACTCTTGAACACAACATTTTTATTCACCTAGGTTGGGAAATCCTTTACCTAACAGTTAATCAAGCCACATTGAAAGTCTTTAGTTGGTTTCTTGGTATTAGCTTTGGGTCAACTGTCACCAAACCATCTGCAGTATCGTTATGTGTTCAAGAGGTCTATGCAAATAAATCATTCACCTGCAAAATATCTGTCATCCATCATTGACCATCCCTGAGTTAGTTCTTGCCAAATATATTTCTTCAGACTTTCTATGATTTCGTGTTATGGGCTTGTCTATGACGGATTGGTTTCTATCGACTCTGACTCATTATCTAGAAAGATGATCTAGAAATCGTCAATACCTTGGAATTTTCATGCCTTAATGGCAAGTTTCTCGCCTTTGACAACAAGTTGCATCATTGACCTTCGATCAAAGGATTCTGTGACGTGCTCAACATCGACTCATTTATTCACATTTCATGGATTGTACTGAGTACTTTGAGGACCATTGACATTATTGGTGGTTCCTCTCACACTTGTTAACAGTTTACATCATTGACTAGTAATCAAGTGGTTTCTACCATGTTCGACTTTGACACATTTATTCACATGGATAGAATCGTACTAGTTCGGGAAGTAGAAATGAAGACCCTAGATCTAGTTTCCACCATCCAGGCTGTGAGGAATTTTGTTATCATTATATAGTGGACTATTCATAAACAAATGGTTGTGCCCATACTGTGTCCATATGCTCCTACTTGTGATGTAATATAAAATCATTCCTGTATCAGAGCAGTTTCAGATAATTCTTAGTCAGTTTTGATCTGAGCATGGGAATGCCTACCTCAGCGATGATATTTTCACACACACACACACACACACACACACACACACATATATATATATTCTGTTGAATGTTTTTATAGGTTCCGATTGGGTATCCACAAGAAAATCCTTGAAATGATAAAGTCCTTCACTCTTCTTAGATGATCAAAAAAAAAAACCATCCTCATCTACTACAGACTTCGCACTTTAGGGGGCAATCTGTTACACAAAAAAATGTCACCATGAATTTCTACAGTTTGTGTGAGTCCATCAACACTCATACATACCTCCTTTGCAAGTCTTAAGCCTCAACTCTTCATGTCAAGCCTTGAAAATGGAAGAAAGACCTTAAAAATATCTCAAATCCTGGTTTTGCACTTTCTCCTAGCATTGCCTGCAGTGCCGCACCCAATGGTCATGTTTCCTGCGAACCTGACCACTCTGTCTGTTGAGTAATGGGTGTGAATCCCTGTAAAAGTTAAAAAGGCGTGAGTTCATTCTTAAAAACTCACCTTGGGTCACTTCTAGACACTTCTAGAAGGAATATTATGCTGGAAAGTCCGCTCCACCTTGGTTCATCCATTCCATAACTAAGGGAGCTAACTCCGTGATATGAGGTTCTTATCCCATTGAAGGAGGAACTTATCCCTTCAATGGTGGACCTGAAACTTCCTCCATTTGCACTATAAATTCAGGCATTGGGCTGGTTGTAGGGGAGGTTGAAAGCTGAAGATTCTTGAGGGTAAATGCTACTGGAAATTAGACTTCCTTTTTGAGCTTGTGAGAGGAGAGATCACATACCTTTCATGTCATTTGGGAAGTGAATGAGGCTTTTCAAAGTAGAGGAGACTCATGCTGGACCCTGGAAAGAACTTGTGCAACATCAAGGCAAAGGTTGTAAGGTTCTTTTATTCATAAAGTTAATACAATCAAGTTTTTTTTTCTCAATGAACTGTCTCTAATGGTTTATTTTATGAGCTCCTTGATATTCATAATGAACATGTTTTATTATAATATCTATGCAAGTGTTCTTTGATGTGTGTTTGTTTGTGTATGCAGGTTATTGAAAAGGAACTACTTGAAGCTGTTGAAATAAAATTGCCACAAACAAGCATTGGACCGAGGTAGGGTCTTTTACACCTCTTAGTTTTCATTTATGAATTGAAACATGTTTAGAGAAAAGTAGATTTGCTTGTGCTCTCTGTTGCTAGATATCATTAGATACTAGGGAGAACGGTCTTGTCCGCAAGAACGATTTATCCGGCCAACAAACCCATAGAAGCCCACTATTGTTATTGTTGTTCCCTTATATTATTATTGTTATTTCGGTTTTGATTATATTGTGACCCCTTAGACTCTTATATATAGAAAGGAGGTGTTTTCATTTGTATGATCAAAGAATTATTCATTTGTGTAATATAAAGGAGGTGTCCCCCTCTAAGAGGCTAATTTTGAAGTCATTGATCTATATTTTCTATCCTTTTGTGAGTTGGTTTCTTAACATTTGGTATCAGAGATTGGGATTATAGGGTTTCGATGCTCCAAACAGGTCATCGTGGCATTTTCGCTATAACATTTGCTCTACGAAGTTTCAAAAGCTACACAAAAAACCCAATTGAGACGAAATTGTTTTGAACCTCTTGTTTAAATTTCTAATATTGGATCTCTATATTTTTGGATATATGATCTGAGGAAGTTAGGGTTTTTGCAGACTCCCAAATTACTTTCCAAACATGTGACCTTAGGAAAATCGTCATAACTCTCTCTAAGAATCAGATTGAAATTTTGTAAGAAGTGATAGAAAGGGGACGAACTGTAGGTTTCTTTGTATATTGTTTAGATCCAAAGGTCAAAAGAGTGACACGTGGCATGTCGTACAAATTCTCTCTACTGAAAAATTATATAATTAGGCCATCTTTGGAGATTAGACATAACTCTTTCCTAGAGAACCCAATTTTGATCAGACTGGTGGAATTTCAAAGAGAACTCATAGGGCTCCCACGTGAAGCAATTTCTGACCTTCGAGATCTGCAATTACATAGATACAACAAGTTCAATATCGAGCTTCTACAAAGAGAAAAAAGGTGTGTAGTCTTTTTAAAATTTTGCATAATTTTGGGTTGAAAAATTAGTTTGAAGTTCAAAGGGCATAATGAAGCATAACTATCATTAATTGATGCCTCGAAGAAAGAAAATGGAAACACCTAGTAAGAAACTAGAAATCTCTAGCATGACTCATGAAGAAGAGGAAGAAACGGAACATGATATATCAAAATTATGAGACCAAGTGCAACAAATTTCACTCTCACAAAAGGTAACAAAAGCTAAGATTGATGGTTTAAAGAAAGGGGTGGAAGCTAATATGAAATGCGTGGAAGTTAATATGGATGGCATGGAAGCTAAGATGGATGGCATGGAAGCTAAGATGAATGGCATGGACGCTAAGATGGATGGTATAGAAGAAAAACTAAAAGGCGACATGGAAGATTTGAAGATAGATTTGACTAAGCTCCTACAAGAAATGCTTACAAATGGTGAAACGGTAGTAAAGAAACTCATGAAAAGAACAAAAGAAATGCTAATCATGATTTCATAGACTCTAATGTTCGATTGAAGAGCCACCTTGTTCCAAAGATCGATATGAGGAAGTTTGATGGCAAGGATCTTGTAACATGGATACTATAGATGGAGCAATATTTCGATCTCCATAATGTGAAAAACACACAAAAGGTATACTGCAACTTTATATTTGGAACCAAATAAGTTTGTATGGTATCGATGGCTTTGCTATCATAAACAAATTGTCACTTGGGTAGTTTTTATGGAAGAAACCATAGCACATAATGAGGATACAAAAAGCAACACTTTTGTTAGCCAATTGATAAACCTCAAACAAAAGGGTTTAATGATGGAGCGCATGGAGGACCTCCAAAAATTGAATATAAGGGTAAAAGATATTCTAGAGGAGCATAGGATTGATTTGCTCATAGGAACTTTAAAGGATAACATCCAACATGAGGTTTGCCTCTGGTGTTTCCGGGAAAACTATTGTCTTTTCGACCTGTTAGTCCCACTAAGACGAGTAGCTATCTTAGAAACAAACAATCAAAGAACTTCGATATTTCCTTTATGTATGATAGATAAGATAGAAGCAAAGAGGGCCAACCTGGATCTTCCGCTTGACTCCTTACTCGATTTCTCTCTCCCTTGATGTAACTTGAGACTCCTCTCCTACTTGTCCTTCTTTAGAGAATACCTGTAGAGACAAAGCAACAAAACACCATCAAAGCATCTCAATCTATAATACCATAAACAATGCAGAATCAGAAATACATTGACCATACAATTGCATTCACAATTAACAAGATTCACAAATACACGATTATATGGAGGAAAACTCAAAGAAACTTTATTAATAGTAGAAGAGAGGATTACAACCCAGCTATCTGATCCAACATCATACTCCCAACATCAAAACCCTCTTCACCTCATGAAAAGCAATATCACCCAACAATACAATGTTTCTTCTCAAAGACAAACCAACAGCACTTCTTTACAAATTACAAAGTTCCAGACCCTAGATCTCTCAGATGAGGGATCCATTTATAGATATTTGTAGAGGTGTGAGTCAGCTCTGGTTTTTTTATTAGTTTCATTTCACTTGTAGCTCTTAGTTCCACTTGGAGATTTCTTGGATCTCTTAGTCATCTCTGGGCGAATTCAGACAGGAAAGTGTCATAGAGGAAGTTTCTAGAAGATTCCATGAGCATCCACTTAGCAAACTGCCTCAGACATTTGTCCATTCTCGCTCATCACACCTCACATAAGGCTCTTTCAGTATGCATCACACCTGGCTAATGTAGGATTTAGTATGCATCGTACCTTGACCAAGGAGTAGTCAGTATGGTCCATTTTTGGCTAGTTTTGAGTGGTTTTTCAGGTGGAACTTGTGGGAAATGATGTAATCAATTGACCATGATCCTTTAGGGTTTGAAACAACACTTTTAGGGGTTAAAGAGCCCTTGGTTTATCGACATATATGATTGGGATTGCAGTGCCCAAATATGTCTATAATAGTTGCCCCCTAAAGCGTGAGTTCATAAATCTTCTGATGTCAGGTGAAATGCTTTATCATGAGGATCCGAGGTATTCGAACTGGAAGGTGACCTGTATAAAATACAATAAAATACATCATCATCATTTTATTTTCATGATCTATCTGAGGCAGGCATTCCCATGCTCAGCTTTATAAATTCATTTTCACATACATAGGACAGATAACTGTCTGTTGTTACAGACCGGTGATTCTTTGTATGTGGAGTCATCATCCCTTAGCTTGGATGATCATCTGTGCAGCTTCAGTGTACATTTGATGTCTTTATATTCCTGGATATATCACAGCACGGATGGATGAAACTATATCCGGGGTCTTGAAACTCGTTCAATCTTTTCTTGATGTGCAAGTCGATCCATTTGAAAAGATGTCCTGAAGTCAAACATGAAAAGACATTGCGTGATTACTAGCCAATTATGTGAGTTGTTAACAGGTGCGAGAGGGATCACCGATAGTGATAATGACCCTCAAGGTACTACAGTACAATTCAAATGGTGTGAATATATGATCTGACATTGAACACCACATAAAATCTTTCGATTGAAGGCTATTGATGTAAACTTGTCGCTGGAAGTGAGAAACTTTCCATTGAGGCATGCAAGCTTCGAATTACTGAAAGTGTTGTTCCTAAGTCAAATTCTTGGAGAATGCATTGATGTCGACAATAAGTGACCCGTCGTAGGAGGGCCTTAATGCATCCCACATCTACGACATGAAATCAAGCAAATGATTTTCTGGAGGTGAAAACAATCTAATGATAAAAGGTTCAGGAATGGCGGTCATGAAAAATGGAGGGTGAAGGTATTGTAGTGGATGAGGCATTAGCTGGGTGGTGAATTATCTTAATGAGTTCTCTTGAACCTGTTGGCAACACTGAGATGGAATGGCAACATTAACCCTAAAATATGGATGGTGTGGAGGATCAATGGTGATATGACCCGTGAACGGAATATCCCAACCCGACTCAATCATGGTGATGGAGTGAAAGTGTCATGTTCAAGAGCGACCTACTACCAATGAAGTTCTTCAAGTTTTCTTCCCTTTTTCCCCAGTCATGGCTGACCGGTACCTCTTTATTTTTTTCAAGCTTGAGGAGAATAACATATGCTTGTTCTATAATTTTCCCTTCAGGCAAACCTGTCACTATGTTTTGGCGAGCCCAGCGACAATGAAACTCGTTCTTGTCTAGGTGGACAAGTTTGTTGCTATTGTTTTAACAAGTTTAACGACAAGGATAACTCGATCCTTTTCATGTTTAGAGAGTTTGAAAAGGGATGAAAAGGAAACTCCAACAGTCCTTTTTCGTAGCATAATACCTTAAGTCCGAAAAAGTATAAAATAATATGAAAGGGATGACTCTTCGATTGCTTTAGTGAGCCGAAAAAGACAAGGGCTTGATATTTTTGTGGGATGATCCCTCAGGTCCAAGAAGATTAAAATGTAGAGGAGGGATGGCACTTCACTTTACTTTAACGAGCTGGAAAGGCCATTGGCTCAGCAATCTTTTCATATTTAACGAGTCTAAAAAGAGCTTAAAAGAAACTCGTTTTTGAGGAACGAGTGATGTTTTTGGGTAGCAGCTGGTTCCAGGTAAGTTTGGAACTTATCAAAACATGGCAGTGTGAAGAGGGTGGATAACAGAATCAATCGTTGCAACTATTCCTCAAAAGGGTGAATAATCAAGTGGAAGTGTATGATTGGCCAAAAGAATGGAGGTGAGGGTAAGATCACAACCAAGGGTTGAAAGGCTGATAGCATGGCAATCAAAGAGGTTGTCTACTGAAGGAATGTTTATTTTTTAATGAGATTGAACCTTGTGTTAACATATGCTCAGTGGTGGATGATGTCAACTATCATCTAACATGGAATTTTGATAAGAAGGAGAGGTGAGCGGAGGCGAACGCAAGAAATGGCGAGTGTTTCTGAAACACTAGGGTTGGCAACGGAAAGGCTGAAAGAGGAACAACAGGGGAGATAAGGGTAGAGGACGAATATCAGGAGCACAAGAAAACATTCAGCGGCGCAAAAGGGAGAAAGGAAGGCTCTCAAGGCAAAGAGGTGCTGAACGGAGCCATGGCCGAGGATCCAGGGAGGGGAGAGATCCCCTCCTACAAAAATGTAACGGCAGGAGAAGCAAGTGGAAGCGGACCACGAAGAGAACCAGGGGGAGAGAATAGGGAGGCGCCTATGATGGGAAACCAATGGCAAGAAAGACTTGGAGGAAGGTGCCTTCCCAGAGCCCTAAAAAAGCCGAGGTTTGTGATCCTGAACAACAAACTCAAAGAGTATACATGCTATATGAGAGATTATGCTCTGATATGTAAGTTTGTAGGGTTCTGGCCGACCGAAAAGGACCTGGCAAGGTGGATACAGCAAAGATGGAAGTCGAAAGGTCATATTGACTTGAAGCTAGGGGAAAAAGGCTTTTTTACAATGATATTTGCTAACCTAGAGGACAAGGAAAGAACCTTTGAAGGAGGTTCGTATTTCATGAACAACACAGGTCTATTCATGAGACACTAGGAAGATAGTTACAACCCCGAACAAGAAAAGATGCCGGCAGCACCTTTCTGGGTCCCTCTGTTTGGCCTACCAATAGAGTTCTGGGACCCTAAAATCCTGGAGGGGATAGGCAATACGATAGGGTCTTTTCTCAAAGTATTGGAATCTACAAAGAGAGGGAGATACACATCCTATGCAAGGATTTGTGTATACATGAACATCTCAGTCCCCCTACCGGAATACATAGAGTTTTAATAGCAGGGTGAAGTATGGCAAAAACCAATGGATTATGAACATATACCTTTCAGGTGTAGAAGGTGCCACGAATACGGACATCTATTTAAACAATTCCCTTTGAACGGTGGGGAGGAAGCAGCAAGGAAAGCAGAAGTAGAAGGGAGAAGGATAGAAGAAACAGAAGGAGCAGAAGAGGGTTTCTAGGAAAACCAAAGAAAAAGGAGGCCTGGGAAAGAGACGGTAAGAAAACCACAAACTCCTAAATCTGTATCAGTAGAATGTCAAAATAAGTTCAGTATACTACAGGAAGAAGAAGGAGAAATAGAAAAGGAAGGAAAGGAAGAAGAACCTATGGATTCTACTAAAGACATAAAGGAAACAGATCCAAATCAAGGAAACCCTGGAAAAGAAGGGACAGAGGAGACTGTTGATATAGAACAAACACAAATGGAGATAGATCCCCAAAAGGAGAATGGAAATGATGAGGAGTGAGTAATGAAAAGGTTGTTATATGATTGGAGGAACCTGGATGAGAGGTTCATACCGGAAGAACAAAAATAGTTATACAAAGAAATGTTTCAAAAGTACAAGGAGAAGAAGGAAGACCTCAGGAAAAGTCCTATGGAGCAAACAGGAACACAGGAAACACAGAGTATAGGAATGGGAGGTTCTAGCAAAGGAAGTAGAAAAAGAGGAAGACAAACAATGAGCGAAACTATATAGGTGGTAGGGGAGACCCTGGTGAACTCAAGAAGAGTCATACCTCTTTCAGAGGTATTTCAACAACATCCCAAAAGTTATAAATGATTATAACAAGTTGGAACATCAGAGGCCTCATCAGTAATGGGAAACAAAGGTATCTGAAGGAAAGGGTGAAGAAAGACAAACCTAGTATAATAATAATACAGGAGACTGATATTAATGCCCAAAAAATTAGAAGAGATAGTGAGAAAATATAAAATACAATATGAAGTTTATGCCCAAGATGCGACCGGTTCAGCTGGAGGATTGGCAATCCTATGGAATCCAGAAGAGGTGCAAGTAAAATATTGGGTCAGTCTCCCTCGAATCCTCTCATGCTCATTCATATTGATAGGGTCCTCAAAATGGGTGCTCATCACTGGAGTTTATGGCCCGCATATCCCAAGGGAACATAAAAATTTCCTTAAGGACATGCAAACTATACGCAGACTTTTCCCTGGGATCCCATGGATGGTAGGAGGGGAATTTAATATGATTACAGGCCTAGGGGAAAAGAAAGGAGGAAAAAGTAGACCAGATCAAGACATGGAGGCTTTCAGTGAAATGATAGCAGAGCAAGGACTGGTAGATATTCCGACGATAAATGGAGTTTACACGTGGAATAATCGTAGGGGAGGCAGAAATCAGAAAGCATCAAGGCTAGATAGATTCTTGGTAGAAGAACAGATCTTAAACAGGGATGTATTTGTACAAGCAAAGATTCTACCAGCCCTGGGTTCAGACCACTAGCCTATAAGATTGGAAATAGCTATTAAAAATCATCCACAAAAGCGCCCTTTCAGGTTTGAGGCTTTCTGGCTCAGGAATAACCAGTTCATATCGAAAGTAGAGGGATGGTGGACCAAAAGCCAAGAGGAAGAAATAAGATGCACACCTTTTAGCTAAAGCTCAAGGAACTCAAAGGAAAAATTAAAAATGGAACAAGGAAGAGTTTGGGAACATTCTTACGAAGAAGCAGAGACTGGAGCGGAAAATGGAAGAATTACAACAGAAAATCATAACAGAAGGGAGAAATGAAGAAAAGAGTAGAGAAGAAGGAATCATGATCAGTCATGTAGAAGAAAGGAGGAAGCAAGAAGAAATCTTATGGAGACAAAAGTCCAGGGTATATTGGCTTCGCGAAGGAGAAAGGAACATGAAGTTTTTCCACCAAGTGATGGTTCAACACAGGCAAAGGAACAAAATCTTCTCCATTCTAAACAGTGAAGGGCAAAGAGTAACAAAACATGAAGGGATGGAACAAGTTTTAGTAGGTTACCACAAGGATGTGATGACAGAACCAAGGGTCAACAGAGATGAGGCAATAGGAAGAATTTGCAATGAAATTCCCAATATGGTAACCGAAGACCAGAATAAAGCTCTGATGAGAGCAGCATCACTAGAAGAAGTAGAGGAAATTGTAAAAGGAATGAAGAAAAATAAGGCACCTGGACCAGATGGATTTACAGCAGAATTTTATCAAGCAAGTTGGCATTTCATGGGACAAGACATTCTGGAAGTGGTAGAGGAGTCTCGAAGAAAGCAAAAGGTATGGCCAAGTCTTAACTCTACTTTATTTACTCTTATACCTAAATCGGCTAAATCTGAGAACGCCCAAGGTTTTCGCCCAATAGCCCTTTGTAATGTTATTTATAAAATCATTGCAACCCTAATAGATAAAAGATTGAAACCAATCCTTGTGAACATTATATCCCCAGAACAAACTGGTTTCGTAGAAGGAAGACAAATCCTAGATGGATTGGTGGTAGCCCAGGAGGTGATCCATTCTCTGAAGCAAAAAAAGGAGAGAGGAATGATGATAAAACTTGATTTATCAAAATCCTATGACCGCCTCAATTGGAAATTCCTCAAGGCAACGCTCAGGGCTTTCGGTTTTAGTAATAGATGGATTGAATGGATCTATAACATGATATCAACGCCAAACTTCTCCATCCTATTGAATGGAACTCCAACTTCGACTTTTAATGCTACCAGAGGATTAAGATAGGGGGACCCTTTGTCTCCCTTTTGTTTATTATGGCGGCATATGCTCTGGGAATATAAATTAAAAAAGAGAAAAGGGAAAGGAAGATAAAGGGACTTCGGTTATGGGGAAACAACATGCCTATCACCCACCAGTAGTTTGTAGACGATATTATGTTGTTCTGTGAGGTATCACTAAAAGAAGTAAAACAAGTAAATAAGATCACGGATCTATTCATGGAAGCATCAGGGATGGAAATCAATAAAAAAAAATCATGCACCTTCATCTTCAACACCCCAGATCCGATAAAAACTCACCTGAACAGAACTTTGGGCTTTAGAACTGGAGAGCTTCCAATAAAATATCTGGGGAACCAACTAGCTCTAAACCCTTCAAGAGTATCAAATTGGTTTCAAATTATCGATAAACTTAAGATAAGACTTTAAAATTGGTCCTTTCAATCACTAAACATAGCAGGAAGATTGGTACTCCTGAAATCAATTCTACAGGCCATCCCAATTTACCCTCTATCGGTGACAGCAGCCCCTAAAGGAGCTTGCGCTAAAATGAAGGAATTTTTTGGAAAATTCCTATGGGGGGGACCCAAACAGGAAAATAAATGGGCCCTAGTGTCGTGGAAAGAAATATCGAAACAAAAAGAAAAAGGAGGACTGGACCTCAGGGACCCCAGAATTCTAAATCAAATCCTGGGGGAAAAACTATGGTGGAGGTGGATGAGAGGAGGGAAGGATATATGGAAACAAATATGGACTCAAAAATATAGCATGCCCTCAACAACATAAGGTATCCTGGGAGCGGAAGAAGTTCCAAAAGGATCCTCAATCTGGGACCTAGCAAGCCAAAACAGAGAACTCATAAACAAATTTGCCTTCTGGGAAATCAGTAACGGGAGCATAGCTCAGTTCTGGGAGGAGACATGGAAACAAAGGGAGAATGGCTGATATTCAAAACATACAAAATACTTACCAGAAGGCAACAATGATGGGTCTAAAGCTGGTTAAAGATTACTGGAAGGAAGAAGAGCCAGATGAAATCTGGCGGATATGGAGAAAGCCTGAAGAATGGGATGAAAATATTGATGAAGTTCAGAAAGAGATACTAACCAAAGAGTTCGATTCAAGAAGAATCAAAAATAGCATGAGACCAGACATACTCATATGGGGAAAATCTACAAAAGGGAGTCAAGGAAGCCTATTATTTAGCCACTCGACAAGAAGGAGAAGAGAAATACATAGACTAGAAACAAATATGGAGGAATAAATGGTGGCTGAAAGTAACAATTTTTGCATGGTTAGTAGGGAAAAGGAGAATCCTGACATGGGACAAGCTGCAGAAAAGAGGCTTTCAAGGTCCCCCCAGATGCAGCCTTTGTAAACAAGAGAACGAGACCCAGGAGCACCTCCTGAACTCCTGTCCATATGCCCAGCATCAATGGGAGGAGGTAAGGAACCTCTTTGGAAAATCTAACAGAGATCAGAATGATATAAAACAGACCATGTTCCATTAGGGAAAAGGACAATTTTCATGTTCCATAGTAAGGAGAATATGGAGTTTAGTTGTAGGATTTTTTATATGGTTTATGTGGAAAGAACGAAATCAAAGGATATTTCGAGATAAAAATAATCCACCAGGGAAGATGTGGGAAAAAATTCAAAAGGCAATAAGAGAAACCATTCTAGCTGAAAACTGGGAGGAGGAGGAATGGAACACCAATCCGGAGGAGAAGAGAATATTAGCCAGACTCAATATAGAATATAACATGATCTATCCCCGGAAAGAATGTCACCAAAGAACGGAGACACAGAGCCAGGCACAAGTCAAATATCTAGAGGAAAACTTCATCAAACTGAACTTCGACGGGGCTTCAAAAGGAAACCCAGGAATGGCAGGCTTTAGGGGCATCTTTAGAGACAATATGGGGTACACCAGATGGGTGTACGTAGACAAAGGAGGCATAATGACCAACAATGAAGCAGAGATGATGGCCATTTACCAAGGTATTAGCAATAAGGAATGGTTATAGGAACCTAGAGATTGAAGGGGACTCGCAGATAGTGATTGGAATACTCAGGAATCTGGATAATGGGAAAGACTGGGAACAGGTGGCCAAGAGCTGGAGGACAACAGGGTTAATTCAAGACATGGCTATCATCTTGAAACGCATCGAATATAATGTTATCAGTCATATAAGGAGATAAGGAAACAAAGCAGCAGACTTTCTGGCAAATTGGGGATGCAAAGAGGGTAAAGTGGATAGAATTTGGCCAGTAGTCATGAACAAACCTGGATGGGAAGCTCTTAACATAATAATCACTCAAGACATAAATGAATCCATGAGATAATAAAGAGAAGTGTAAAGGACCCCCGATCGGGGTGGTTAACATGCTAAGAAGGGAAGGCAGTAAAGGGACGAGGGGCGGAAATTATGAGCCACCTCGCAGCAAGAGATTAAGGCATGTGGAGTGTACGTTAGGTAGATCGAGAATCATTTTAAATCACAGCAGGAAGCGTAATCTTAAGCTTAGAGGTGGTGGAGGCGATGGTGGAACAGGGATGGGACAAGGACCAGGTCACACAAGGGAAAGCCGTGGAGGAGTGGGCTATTATGGTGAGTGCAGGCGGCAGAGAAAGACAGTGCAGAAGCAAAAGAAAGGCCGACAGGTGAGAGGGAGTGGATACGGGTGGAGGCATAGGGCAAGCATGTAAGAAGTTTCCTCGAGGTGAGCGGAGGCAGGAAGGAAAAGGTGATAACGAGAGCAGGCGGAATCGCACAGGGTCGACCCCCAGGGTTAAGGAAAATCCAGTGTAAACAAATAGAGGACAGAATGAATAGGAATGTAATGTCTGAGAGTAGGGGAAGAAGACCATCGTGACCTGAAGGCATTAAGCTGGATCACTGGGAGGGAGAGGAACAGGACCGGGAAAACATGGAGGAGATATACGACCTAGAATGGGACAGTCAACCGCAGATAAGGAAAAGTGAAAGAGGGAAGGGGAGAATTACAGAAGAAACATTATCAGCAAAGGTGGATATAAGGGATAAGAAAATCGAAGGCCGGGAGGAGGAAGTGGATACGGGACCACCTGCCAGTGAAATTGGACAAGGAAGCAGGGCAAGGGAATATAATGTCGGTGGAGCAGGAAGAGGAAGAGGCTGCAGAGGGAGAAGAGGACGTGGTCAAGCTGGTCAACAGGAACAGGGACACACCAAAACAGTGGGGAAAAAATGCGGAAGGAAAATGTTGAAACGACAGGTGCAGTATGCGGAGATGGCATATAGTAAAGATACGCATGCAGACATTAGGAGCATAATTCAGCATCTGGAGGAGGCGGCGATCCAGGAGCAGTCAGAATCTAAGATGGAGGACTGGGAATACCTGTTGCCAGACCCTAGAAACACCAAAGGACGTATGTCCCTGTACAAACAGGCCTTACACGTGTATTGGGTCATGAAGAGGTTGCTAGCTAAGGCCACGGAATAGGTGGCCATGGAGATGGCAGAATTGGCCCAAGGCATTCCAAATCTAAAAAGAGATATGAACAACCTTCAAATAACCCTTATGATGCAAGACAGCAAGCTTGACAAGATATAGCAGCAGTTAGAGAAGCTTACTAAGGAAGCAAAAGAGGAGGAGCACCAGCCAAGTGCAATGGAAGAATGATTTATCAAGATATGACAACTACATCCTTATTTAGGAAGCTGAACAGTATGCTACCCTCTGTTAACTTTTATAATGCAGTTAACAAACAATGTTAGTTATTTTGAATGGTTAGTATATAAAGCATGGATAAACAGAATCAGTAAAAAAAAAAATTTGGATGGATATTAAGAACTTCAAATGGCCAATAGACCTGGTTTCCCTTCGAGGCGGGTTGAGGCCATCATATGTATGTACCGGTTTTAACCTATCTTAATATAAATGGTTCCATCTTAGCTTACAAAAAAAAAACATATGCTCAGTGGCGGGTTTATTTTTTAATGAGCTTGAAACATGCGAAGACATTGCTCATTGGCAGGTTTATTTTTTAACGAGCTTGAACCTTGCAGAAACATTACTCATTAAGATGAAATTGAAAGAGGTTTGCATGCCCCCAGAATGATGAAAAGGAGAGTCTCCTGTAACCATATGGAAGCTACTGAGGTTAGGTAGGATGGATTCATCTGCAAAATAAACAAAACACTTCCTTAGCTTCGTCTGCAGAATAGAAAAAGGTGCATGCTCCCTAAGCTTCGTTGCATTCACCAGACTACTCATGGCAATTAGGTGGATGGAATGAAGGTTCAAGAGATACTGGTTTCACGCTGAATCCACTGTATTTACAGTATTTGATAGAAAATAAAAACCAGAAGGATGATTAAGGTCACTGGAATAATCTTCGTTGTTATCTTGAAGATGGGAACGATGGTGGTAATCTTCCCATGGTGCCTCTCCTATCATCATTGACTAAATGATTCCTTCATATGTAGAATGTATACGAGAACAAGGATCGGAAGAGGTGCCATACTCTAGAGACCTGTCTATCCAAACACTTGATGAGTGTTGATTTGGGTTTGGTGCCTAGGCCCAGAAAATTGATTGCTACAAATTTTCTATGGGCCTTGGGGGCAATACCTAGCGATGATCCATACCAACAAAATGTTCAAAATTATTCTTAATTTTTGATGATGTAGAAGATACAATATGACAGGTTTCCACTATGACCACTTCCACTAGATTACTCGAAGGCGGGAGGACAAAAGTACCCATTAAGGTAGGGTCTTTTAGGATACCTACTTCGACATTTTGAAGCAATTGGGAGCTTCCATGGATCATTGGAATGTTTCTCACAGCTTATGAACTGTTGGGGAAAAAGGTTAGTTGGTCAACGATTATAATTTTGACTTGGAAGTGAAATTCAATCTTTCTAAAATATGTTGACACAATAGTAGCCATAGCATAAATCTAGGGCCTTCTTAGTAAGATATTGTAGTCGAGGTTTCCATCAATGACCTCGACTTCAATTTCTATTGTTTTCCCCCCCAGTTCAACTTACAAGTTACTTAATATCCCATATGACGTGTATGTTCTTCCATCGAATGACTTTAACATTGTTGATGATTGTAACAAGGGTGGTGAGCCTAAAGTTTTCCAGCAACTCACTGACATAATACAGGTAGATGCCCCCTCATCAATGATTGTTTGATGAACAGTTTGTTGAGTTTTTTTACGTGTATAAGGAAAGCGAGTTGGGCCGGTAACTGAGGTTCATATCCTTTATGGTTAAAGGCCACAAGATTGGATTCTGTTAGGTCAATCCCACCTATTGTTGATAACAAAGCCTACTTTTCGGAGGGGCAATTCTACAGTACTTCAAGTGTCGACATAGCAGATGGTGATTGAGCTAGGTCCTCCACTATATTATAATTTGTGTTGCTCGGGCACGAGGATTAAACGTTGATTTATGTACTACTACCTTTGGCAGCTTTATGGTTAATTCAGGAATGATGGGTGGAACAAATTCTGACGAAGTTGTTGTCAAACTACTGGGTTGATCTCTAGCCTTGTTGTTTGACATCTATGGATTCCCATAATCTCTATTCCTTGTCGATATCAAAGCATCATTTTACTATTCTGAAAAGGATAACGTAAGCACTTGGGATGGGGAAGCATGATCGATTGCAACCAGATTAGTTTCTAGGTTCAGAAATAGATGAGTCAACACCGCGGAGGTATTTGAAGTCTTTAAAAATTTCTTAACCTCAGCTCAATGTGGACAATCTTTCCTCCAATGTTATTCGTTACATACAAAACATGGTTGACCTGGTTTCTTTCGCCCAGTAGGGTTTTCAAAATATTTTCTAGGAGTTGAATCTTCTTGTTTCTTCTTTTTATTTTTCCTTTTCTTCTTTCTCCCTGGTTGCTTTGGTTCTTTGCTCTTGTCAGATGATATGGCATTAACCTCCTTTTGACTAGAGACTGCAAGGGCTTTACCGAATGAAGCCTTTGTGGTTTTCATAGTTGAGGTACCAATCACGCTATCACCGGAATGAGAGTCCCTGATTGATTTAGGAGGGGGAGGAATGGAAAATTCCAGTCTAGGAGCGTCAAGAATTTTGTCATAGAGTGTGCTAGACTAAATATAGATCAAGTCTAAATATTGTGCACGAGCAATGACTTGCTCTTCAGTGAAAACTCCTCCTTTCACCACATCTTCAGTAATAGAAGTTAATAATGACTTAAGAAACCACTCAGCTAGAAGCTGATCAGGAACATACACCTTTACCATTCGACGACAATGTCACCACTCATGAATATGATCAAATATGTGAGTGGTTGTTGTTTGTTTAAAGTTGGTTAGGAGTTTTGTTCCCATTTCGTACCTTATGGGTAACTGAAAGTGGGTTAGAAGGTAGTGGCAAGGGCGCTGAAGTTATCAAATGAAGCTCTAGGCAATTCAATGTACCATTTCACTGCCAGACTAGTTGCATTCGCTGAAAAAGGTGAAGCCTAATCGAATCATCATTGAGGGTGTTAGATGAACACCATAAATGAAAAGTCATTACGTGATTCGATGGATCTTCACCTATTTTTCCATTGAATTTTGGAATATCATAGGGAAGTTTATGAGGAATCGTTGGCCACCAAGGGGTGTAAGCAATTGGATCATTTGTCAGTCGGTTCAAATCTGGTAATTCTAGAGTTGCTACAAAAGGCAACTGCTGATTTAGGTTTGGCAAATCATACCCATGATAAGATGGGATTGCCTGAACAGTAGGTCTTTGCATACTAGCATAATGTATCTCATGTTGATAACTTTGATAAGGTTGATGGGCATAACCATTATAGTATGTTTGTTGATAACCGCTTTGAAAATGTGGTGCCCATTTCCTACAAAGCCTTGTTGCTCAGGTCCTCGGTAAGCTTGCTGGAATTGTGGTTGTTGATATTGCACCAGCCATGGTTGTTGAACCATTTATTGTTGCCCAATAATGGATGATTGACCAAGATGCAGAGTGATAATACCTATTTGACTTGAGTCGTTCCAGTTAAGGAAGCACTAATCTGAGGTTGTGATTGAGTCATAGGGACAAGAGGCTGTTGTACTCCAACTTGAGAGACTTGAGGTTGACATACAACACGTTGTTCTTGTACTTGCAACACAGTCACAATAGCAGGTGTAGTGGTAATATTCAACACAGGTTGGGTTGGTTGCATTGATTATACAACCCTTGGTTGTTGAGGCAGTATTGGTACCCAACCACTGGATGTAATTCCAGGTTGACCTGAATTTTGTTGTGAGCTCTCATATGGTTGTTCTCCATAAGGGAACAATGAAAAAGCATACTACCCCCCATATGGTGTCAATCCAGTGCTCAAAGGATAGATGGGCCTTTGAAGATTGGGCTGCCCAAATTGAAACTCGTATGTAGGATCAATTTGCTAAGCTTCAACATAAGAAATTCCAGATAGGATCCTGGAGGAACAAATAGGAACAGACCATGTCGTCAAAACAGTCCTTGGGTGGACTCCATCTAGTGATTGATAAATAGTTGGGACAGATGGTATACCAGCAAACATCGTTGGAGTGGCAGTAGGAAGTTCTACTATAGTTGTATCAGATGATACAGTCCTAGATGTTGATGGTTTCTCAGACATATTTAGTCTATCCAAAAGATTTCCTAGCGATTCGACATGAACTTGCGATGAAGGATAATTAAAAGAACTAACTTCATGAGTAGAAGGGTATAAGTGGATCCTAGTTCCAAAATGCAATGGGTACTGGACATAAGATCCTCTACAACCTCTTCTATGGCAATTAGTCCAGGTGGAAGAGGTAGACTGTCAGGTCCGTCAAATATTTCTGTAGCCGAAGAAGGTATAGCTTCTGGAGTCACAGATACTGGAGGGGTGGCACCTTCTGAATTCTGGAATTCAACTTCCAGATGTTCAGGTAAGTGAACCTCAGTTTCTGGATCAGCCCTAGATGGAGTTGTTTCAGGTATAGAAGTGTCTACCATTACACTAGGATTAGTTCTAATGTCCTCTTGTAACTACGGAACTTCTTCTGTAAAGGCAGATGTACCATAAATGATCGGAGTAACTGTAGTCTCTGATGATGTTGAAACACAAGTTTCAAATAAAGCAAGAGAGGTGGAATCAATTAAGCCAGACCGTTTTTTCCCAGAATGGTTTTGTTTCTGGAGTCGAAGATGGTTGACTCGCTAGCCTCCACGAACGATGGGGTTTTGATTGACTTTCTTCCACAATTGCAGAGTACTTGGTCAACTCAAAATTAAAAAGGGGAAAATGTTATTCCGAATTAAATAAATTTTAATGACGCTTTGACACAACTTTGATTTTTCAATTTTGAAGAGTCGAGAAAAAGCTAAAGATGACTCTAGTCACCTTCGCAATGAGCCTGAAGTGACAAGTGCTCAGATGGACCTTTTCTTTTAAGGAGTCGAAAAGGAAC
>APFE030864059.1:28572-53312 GCA_000404065.3 Pinus taeda | reverse complement strand
AAGAAACCTAAAAATGATGTTAATACCAAAATTCATCATTCATATAATTAATATAAATTTATATTAATTACATATGATGCCTAAAAATAAAATACATCTAAACCATTTAAACTTTTATGGTGACACAAACCAAACATAACACCTTATAATTTTACACAATCTCCAAATTATTAATTTAAACAAAAATTATGTGAACATCTATTTTGAATGCACACCTTTTGCAGTCTCGTAAACATAAACTTGCCACATGCATTTGTGTGAAACATGCTCAATGTTTGACTAAAAGTCTTGTAAATATGACTAGTCTATTTACATTCGTACATCACAAACGTAAATGTGGTACTAAATGTTTGGCACTAACACTTGAAAATTCATAAAAATTGGACATGATTCTAGAAATCAGAAAACTAAGTACCATACCACGGAAGTTACAGAGTTTTATCAGTGAGAAATACTAACAATAAACCATGTTTCGTACATATATACCTTTGAAATATTACAACTGTTTTATTATTATAAACCCCATGATGGACCTTTATGATCATAATGATCTCTTTCTGTTTTCCCTTTCCTTTTCCTTTTGCATGTCGGTGTGATAGAATATCGTACTTTCCCAAGTGAATCACATGGATCTTCCCGGATTATTATGTGGAGCTTATATTTTTCCAACATATACTCACCACATTTAAATTAAAAAATAAAAGATACATAATAATTTAATTTTTAATTATTATATTAAAGTATATGTTTATAAAAGAATTTCGGCGGTAAATCACTATAGAGAAGACATTTTGTGACGATTTGAATCAATCAGTGTGGTTTATCGTCAGGACAAGTTGATTCAAAACATGTCGACAATGTCTCTTATATTATTGATTTACGCGAAAAAACTATGATAGATCACAGAAGCCTCAATTCTATAAAATAAATATGGTTATTAAATATCGGTAATATTTTTTATTTTATTCTATCTAATATAAAATATTAATAAATTTATTTTAAAAAAATTATATTATTAAATTAATAATTGATTAATACATTCTTGGGTTTTATTATGGAATATTATTATAATTATGACTTAAAATATATACACCAATCATATCACAGCGCCACATCATTAGAGTTATGATTGATAATGTAAATTATAAATAATGACCATCACTTTTTAAATTGTTATAAAAGCACAGCCTAATAAAAACCCCACACACAAACCATTCAAATAGATACAAAACTTTTGAAATGTATGATTTTTGTGAGTGCTAAACTATATGAATCCCAAATTGTGTGCTCACAATTTTTACTTATTTGTTCAAGAATTTTTAAATAATATTTTGTGAAATTTTAATGGCAGTTTAATTAGGGGTGGTTATGAAAAAAATATTATTTTTTTCTTATTTTTTTTGGAAGATATATGTAGGAATTTAAAAGTTATAGTGGTAACAGTGTCATGCAAGTAAGAAACTATCCACTTATTTATTTCTCTAGATATCAAAACAATATGAAATCTTATATTTTTTATTTGTAAGTGGAGTAATTTTTCATAGTTAATATCTATTCAAATCATATTTAGAGATTGTTTGGCTTTTTTTTAAATTTTATCTCTTTGTTTGAAAAACATGAAATGAAACATTCTAAAATTACCATAATTTGGGTGACTTAAAAGGGAAGGAATGTTGATATTGTCATAAATATTTATTTTGACACTGTGATTTGATTTGGTTATATGAAATATATTTTAAGAGAAAATGTGTTTCATCTACCACCCTCTAAAAATCATAAATATGATAGATTTTTTTGACTTGTTACATTTTTACCCCTTATCACACAAGTGCAATATTGGCAAATTGTCCATTCTTCTGGCTACAAATAATAATAATAGCGGTGAAATTTTATATTTTTTTATTTATAAGTGGAGCAATTCTTCATTATTAATATATACTAAAATCATATTTAGGAATTATTCAAATTTATTTAAAATTGCATACATGTGTTTGAAAGATAGGAAAATAAGTATTATGTAACATAATTTTGGTGAGTGATTGGCTATATGCAGTTGCCTTTAAGAGAAAGCATGCTTCATCTTCAACTCTGTGAAAATCACAAATATGGTAGATTATTTTGACTCCCTGCATTTTGGGATTTGTCCAATGCCTAATTTCACTATAAAGCTCATGAAAATATTCATATTTTAGTAATGTTAATTTTCATTTTTATGAGAATAAAAATAAAAATGAAATGAAATGAAATAAAACTTCTAATCTCTTAAATTATATTTGATTATCTCCATATAAAATCTAAATTTTCTTTTATATTTTAATTTTTTATTACACCACAAATTTTACTTAAATTTAAATGTAATAATATTTTTTAATATTATCAATGTTTTGTAGAATATTTTTTCTTCGTTATTTCCCAAATACAAGTGTACAGGTGGAGGCCGAAGGGATTGCAAGCCTTCAGCTAACCTACAAGCATTAATGATTGGTGGATGGTGGCGCTCCTTGCTTACCATGACCATCGGCTCCATCCACTACATGAGCTAGGGTGGCTAGATGAGAATGAACAAGCATTCAATGCAGACTTGGGATGCAATACTTCACATTACAATGCTAGTTCTATGATGGTTTGTTATTCACATTGTTAACTTACGATGCCATAAGTCGACAATTCACGACACCACAAGGAAATTCTAGTAGATAGAACTCACATCGAGAACCATGGTTTGAGAGTGTGGTCATTCTAGGCATGGGGGAAGAAGCAAGGCCCATCAACATCCTCCTCCCTGGCATGGTCCTGGAACTAAGCCGTTTGACGAGGATCTTCTTGGGCACATTCGAAGAATGATAACGGATTTGGAAGTGGCAAAGACTAGAAATATATGGGATGGCCATTGGGCACTCAAGGACCTGCTTGGTTGACATCTGCGTGACCAGGAAGAGGTTTTGTGGCTGGTGGGAGGTCACATTGTGGACCTATATTTTCATCTTCTTTAAGTGCGAGATGCTCTGCATGTCTTGGTCTGTTCCATGGGAAATCAATTCCCTCCTCCTCACTTTCCTCCTGTGCCCTTCAACTCCTTGGAAAGCCCATATACTTCTTCTTTGAGTCCTCCAAACTCAGTTTCTCATGGTGAACAATCACCCAATCCTGACAGGCTTGGGCCATAACATAAGATGAAGAATACCACTAAAATACTTGAGCCTCTAAGTAGCAGGGCAGGGGAATAGGCTACTAGCAACAAGGTTGCAGAAAAAGAAAAGCAAGAAGACATGAATTCATAGTAGAAGGAAAACACTAGCTTCAACGGAACAAAAATTGTGTGGGGAAGACCTCTATGGTTGAAAGAAGATTGGAACAATTCCTTCAGCTAATTCTCAGCCTGACCTTGTTTGCTTCAAGGAATCAAGCAAGGTTCCTTCACCCTATATTACTCTTTTTCAATTTATGTTTGGTTTTGTAGTTACAACTGTTATCATGACATTCAGGGAGAACATCTAGTTTCCCATCTATAAACAAATAATCATCCTCAAACCATACAACTATGTAAAATACTAATTCCAAAATTTTTTATTTCTTACATGCTCAAACCCAATACTATCTAAAAAAAACTTCACATATGTAAACTTTATTCTTTAATAATTTTGATGCAACTTATATTTTTTATATTTTATTTCATATTTTCCTTTACTAAAGGAAACTTTGTTCCCCTCTTTAAAAGATTCCAATATTTTCATTTTTTTATACAATTGTAAAACCGTATAAAATTAATATCCACTTCCTCTAACTTTGGTTACATCAATCTAAAATAACTCAAAATTCTTACACCGACAAATTAATCTATTTTGTATTCCATAAGCAAGTCGGAAAATTCTAAAACATATAAGGTTAAAATTCTAAAATTCAATGGATCATACTTTAATAAAACTGAAAAGTATACTACACATGTGGAAATGAATTGAGATAGCACAAGGGTAGGTGAAGAGGATAAGGATGAAAAAGGTTGAGTTACTTTCAATCGATCGTACACCAACTTTAATATTTATTGAATGTTTGTTATCAATTGGCCCAAGTGTTTATATGGTATATTGTCAAGTTAACTTTTCAATATGACACTAAGTAGGTTTGAAATTTGATGGGAGGTAAATGATGAATTAACCTTTAAAAAATTGACTTGACTTTCCAAACTTGAAGGGAAGAAATACATCAACAAAGAAAAACCCCACATTCGTTTCCTCGTTTAGCAAATTTGGACCTAATGTGCTTAGTTTAATTTTAGATAAAGTTTATGATAGGGCTTAAATGTATTATATAAAATGGTTTTTTAATGGCTTAAATGTATTATATAAAATGGTTTTTTAATTATTTAAAATATAAAAGTGAGAAATGATATTTTAAGAATATTTAGGTAAAAATTATTTTAAATTTGTAAAATCTTAAATGTTTATAATATATAATTTAATTGGATTATATAATTCTGTATTTAACAAGGGTTGAGAGAGATAATATTCATTTTCATGTTAAAAAAGGTTTGTATTTCAAGATATTTGATCCCTGGTAGATGGATCTAGGCTGGTTTAATTTCCTCTTTTTAAATAAGTTATATTCCACATGAATATTATGGTCAATACCTTGGGTTCTCAATACCATGGATCAATAACATGAGCATTTTATTTTTATTTTTTATTTTATTTTTTATAGGGTTTATTTAGTTTGTTTTTTTAAACCCTAGATTAAAATATTCACATTAGATTAAATATTTTTTGTATTTATTTATTATTTATTTTAGTAACTTGAACTTAATAAAAAATGGCTAACACAATAGCATTGACATATCTCTACTATATTGCCCTAGAGAATGCCTCTTAAAACACAATGATAGTATTTGAAAAATGTTATTTTTTAATTCAAATTACAATTAATTATTAAATTATCATTCCAATAAAAATGATCTAATTTTGAATTAATAATTAATTAAAATATAATATATGTATATAATTTAAATATTTTTAATAAGCAATAATATAATAAATATTTTAAAGGAAAGGATTTTAAATAATTACCATCGATTATTGATAAAGAGAGGAAATTTATTGTCCCATAAAAAGAAAGAGAAAATTTATTGTTCCATAAAAGATGGTCAGTGATATTTAACTTAACTGTGACATATAAAAAAGTTTGGATGGAGTAATGGGAATGTGATATGTTTTACGATTTGTAATCTATGAGATTCTCCTCCTATCTAGATTTGTGAACACACTTGGAAAGTTCTCAATTTCTCTATAACATGCAAGGTATAATGGTGGTGAGTTTGAAAGATTTGGGAGTTGATTCCATTATTACTCCTAGTGCATTGGAAACTTCCTTTGTGTAGAGGCTATTTTAGAAGTTTTAGGGACCCAACTTGGAAATGAATATGATGTGATTTGATGGGTTGCAAAGATTGGATGTCTCTATCCATCAATAAAACCACTGCAAGCCTTTATGATGTGAATGAATCGAGCCTTCTTAGCAACATCAAGGTAACCATTGGTCTTCTCTTTGGTTGTTTCTCTTGGGACTATCATGGCTAATCTACAATTTTATAGCTTTTGTCATGGTCGCATGTCCAGGTTTGTGGACTTGTGATTTAGCTAGTCTATTTGGTTTTTTGTTCCATTTAGTTGGGTTATTATTGGTGAGACTAGTTGTTATGTGTGTCTCTTGTTTATTTTTGTGCCGCTATTGTTGTTACCTCCATAATGTGTTACTATAGCCAAAGGAGACCCCAATTGTAAAGGACACAGGGAAAAGTAGAGACAACCTATCACTCAACCTTAGCAATGAGAAGAGGAGCTTATGGAGGTCTTTGGGGCTCAAACACCACCTAAGGTTTGGGTTGAGATGGAGCTATCAAAGGAAAATGCACATATGGAATAAGGGTTTCTCCCTTATGTTGAAGTATACACAATAATTCACCAATGGGTCCCCAATACAAATACCTTGAGAAGCATAGAAACAAAGTACCACAAAACCATGGATATCTACTGGAAATTCAAAGCCATAGTGGGTAAGGTTTTGGTGGGAAAAAGAGAAACATGTAATGAGATCTTGCTTTACTTGGATGCCATGCAGTTTTGGGTTAAAGAGGTTGATCATAAAGTCTAGCTTCTGACCAATCATACAATTCATATGGATTTGTAGAGTATAGGGATGTCCATCAACAGGTTTCCAATGATGTTATTATTACTTCTATGTTATTACTAATTATATTTGAATTTCATGATATGGTGGCTAGTTTTTTTGTTTTCTCACTTTAGAGGCAATAATAACCTACCTCCCATCTTCCTATAAGTTATATCAAAGAGGATTATCTTATAGACATAGTCCTTTTAGGTTAATATATGGACTAATTCTTTATCTCAAATTATCAGGACCAATACCAAGACATTATTTTTCTACTATCGATCTAGTTTCTGAAGTGGCAAACCAATAATTTAGTATATGCATAGTTTTTCTCTATTTAATATTAAATCTCACTAGCAAGCTACAAATAAAAAGGCCATGACATTAAAATTAAATTAATATTATTATAATTATATTTAAATTTTATTTACAACAAAACATATTATATTATTTTAACGAAAAGTTTAAGATTTTTTTAAATTTATTTGATTATTTTCTAATGTTCTCTAAGAGAAACTAAAATATATATTATTTTAAAATATTTGGAGAAGACTATGTTTCATGTTTTTATGATGATGATGATTAATGTTCATTGAGATCAAAATTGGTTTATTAGATCTTAAGAAAGATAATATGTTGCTTAGATTTCTATAAAATCTTGTTTATGTGAGCAAAAAACATTAAGAGAAGCATTCCAAGATCAATATAGATTTGATGACTTAAGGTATTTAAGAAGATCAATATTTTGACAAATATTTTGAAATTATATATAATTTAAGCATATATACAAAGAACTTTAGAAGAAAGTATCTTTCATCTCCAATCCTCTTAATATCATAAAGATGATAGATTCTTGCATCCCATGGTGTTTTTGGAATTATACAATGTCTAGTTTGCTATGTAGCTCATGGGTGTTGGTTCATATTTTAGCAACATTAATTTTCTTCTTTGCATTAGTCAGAACAAAGAGATACTTTTGATCTTCTAAATTAGGGTTGGTTAGTTCCTTGTAGTATTTACCTTTATTTTTATCTTCTACATATTTATTGCATTATTGATTGTCTTTAAATTTATATGTAATAATATTTTTAATATTATTGATATTTTACAAAATGGCATCTTCATGTTTCCCCGATGATTTAGCCAAGAATTGACATCTTCATGCTATCCCTGCTTGAGTCGCTAGTGGTATTGGCTAGGCTGTGAATCAATTTTTGGGAGTCTCTTGCACGGGGAACTCACTCAGTGGACCTCTAACATATCACATGCTTTCATGACATATTGAACAATACCCTTAATTTGACTACATATTGCAAAATCCCTCTAACAGTCACATTATTTAACCCCCTACCAATATGAACCCAATACGTCTTCCCAATTTAAGAAACCCCCACTTTCACTAGATATTGTAGGTATCCTTTTTTTTTATTAACATTTTTTATACCCATTTATAGTTTATCATTAACTTTAAGCTCCATTTTTTATATTTTCCAATATAAAAAACCCTTAACCCCCAATATATTATGTCATTTTTTCCTCAATATATATCCTCCAATATGAATGCACGTGGTATGATATTGCTCCCCTAGTGAAGCCCCTGTGGTCTCTTGTTGCTCATATTATTTAATTTGTTTTTGTACATTTATTATATAATCACGGTATCTCACTCAATGGATCCAAAGTTTGCTTCTATGAGAATAGGATAAGGTGTATTGCCTTTAATTTCGAAATTATAAGTTATAAAATTAATTTATATTTTCTTTATCTATTTTCAAGATTCTCTATAGATATAAGAATCACAAACTTTGCATTCATATCAAATAAACGTATATAGATTGGTTTAATACTTTGTATGGTATTTCTTCATTTTCTAAAACATAAAAAATGAAGAAGTTAATTTTCAACTTATTTAAAAAAAATGATTACATTGTTTTTAAATAGCATTAATAAGTGGATATATTATGAATAATCTTAGATATATAAATAGATATATGAAGATCTGTATGAATTTTTTTCCTTATATCAAAAAAATTGACAACTTGGAAGCTAACTTTGGTCCAATGCAAGTTCGTGGATTAATGTAGAAACATTATCTTTTGCTTAAATATTAACTCTATCCATTGATCTTAGTTTCATTCTTTGTAAGTCTTCTTTGAGTTGTAGTTGGTATGTATATGATATTATAAGCTATTTATAAGT
Organism: Pinus taeda; assembly: GCA_000404065.3. Taxonomy (NCBI): domain Eukaryota; kingdom Viridiplantae; phylum Streptophyta; class Pinopsida; order Pinales; family Pinaceae; genus Pinus; species Pinus taeda. The sequence continues at coordinate 44,951 of APFE030864059.1, read as the reverse complement.
TAGGTTTAGTACACAAGTCTCGGAGATGATGCAATATCATCCTCTAATTCTTCAATGATAATACCCTTAACTATTTAATGATGTTGTTGTTATCTAGTTGATTTTATGGTATCGTTCAAGTTAGAAGCCCCCAAGTTAATGTGATCACATCCTCCAATACTACCATTTTTTTGTTATTTGAAAGCCTGGTTTGGTTATGGGGTACTGAAGATGGGTACATAGTTAGTTTCATTTTGTTATGGTTGTTATCTTCATTAATGAGATAACATCCTCTGGTATTTTGAGTCTAACATTGTTGACTAATATTTTAAAATTGGTTGATATAGGTTGCTTAGGAAACAAACATCCAAGTAGGTTTGATGGCTTGTGGTTATTATTAAGTTGATGTAATAGTGTGGTAGGTTGATGTAATCATATCCTTGTCTAATGAGTTTCAAGTAACATTGTAGATTAATGTAATAATGTTCTAGATTAATGTAATCATATCCTCCTCTAGTACTCTTTGAAAGTTGGATTGGCTTTGGGGTACCTAGCATACATGCCTACATAGTTTCACCAACTTATGGTTGTTATCTTATTTATTTGATAACATCCTATAATGAGATTCTAGCCATTGACATTGGCAACTATATGAAAGTTGGTTTACACTGGAATGAATAGGATGCAAACTTAAGGTGGTTTGATTTCTTATGGTTATTATTTTGTTGATGTAATAGTCACTAGTACTTCCAATACCAACATTTTTTTCTATCCAAAAATTGGCTTTGGAATTTTTTGGATCCAATTCCAAGCAATTTTGGTGACTTGTAATTGTGATAATATAACATCTTTCAATAATCAATGGTATATCTATATATATGAAATTGTAGTTATTATCTCTGACTTGTAATGAGAGAAATGGATTTTTGTCATCCTCTTTGGTTTGTGCTTAGTACTTATGTAATAATTTTTCTTGCTACAATGGTTTTACTAACATCACAAGCTTTGTCGATTTAGATGATGGCTTTGAACTGAAAGATTTGAGTTTATGATGTTATTCTCCCTCCCCAAAATTAACATTATAGGAGTCAAAACACACATCCTTTATTTGAAACCATTATCTATGTGACATTAAGGTTATTTAGTTACAATGAAATATCTTATGATAAAATTTGTAATTACTATTTTTATTTATGATTGTAAAACTTTATATCTAATTCTGTTTACTTATGGTTGAGAAATTTTATATCTAAATTTGTTTGATAAAGTTTTAGAATGTCAACAATAAAAACAAAACAAAACAAAACGAAAAAACATATACACAATATACTTTGTTAAAAAAAATTTACCCAAAAAATGTTTTCATAGATTATTTTGTTACCAAAAAGGTTTATTTTTAAATTAAAATTTATTATTATTAATTAAAATCTTTAACCTAACATTATTGAAAATTAATTTTTATTTATTTTAATAATATATTTTAAATTTAAATATATATATATATACATTCTTTCGAACTCCCTACTCTTCATATCAATATCGATATTAACTTAATATAAAAAATATTTTAAATTTTCTTTACTTTAGAAAAATTCTATTCCTCATTTTTTTAAATATTTTAATTTAATATTATATACATATATTCCTTCCAAACCAGTCTTTATATTAAGTCTTTATCATGTTAATATAATATTAAAATAGGTCTAATTTTCTTTAAAATATTTTAATATTTCTTATTTTACATCATCTTCTTCATGAATCTTCTTCGCTTTAATAGCAACATTAATCCGCTGTACCTTCTTCACTTTAATGGCAACATTAACCCATTGCAAGTGTTCATCATCCACGAGGTTACACGTTCATGAAATTCAATATTTTTTTCCAAGAATGAACATTGACATTAGTCTTAAATTAAATCGGATCAAATCAAATGGAAAATATATTCTTACCTCATCATAGTTTGGTCACACGTGGATATTAATATGGAGTAAAATAAAAAAATGCATCTGGCTATCTATGGCACTCTCTGGTGCTTATAATTACATTCAACCTCAACATCACTCCCTCTTCACAAAATAGTAATAAGAAATACGTCGCAAGGAAGAATTACCCAAACTGATTCAGAGAAGTGATGTATGGGTCTAAGATTTAGATAGAACGGGTAGCTTCCTCTTTTTAAGGGAACCAAAACTGGAACTCTTGGCTTATTGAATGGCTTAAGGATCAAGATATCCTGCCATCTAATGGATATATAACCATTTAGCCTTGGGTTTCAGATACGTTGGTTGTTGGTCTCTGGACCTACAAGTGCAGTGATCTGCAAAGAGAGACTGCTGCAGCAGCAATGGGGGAGGTAAAATGTCTGCCTTCTGCATTTAGATTCATATTGCTTTCATGGCTGCTTGGTTTTGTAAAATGTCTGCCTTCTGCATTTAGATTCATATTGCTTTCATGGCTGCTTGAGATTCATATTGCTTTCATGGCTGCTTGGTTTTGGTTGAGTATTTTTATTTTTCTATATTTGTATCATCTTTTGCTTTGATGCCAATGTTTACAGGAGAAGAAAGAGGAAAACGGTGCTGCTGCTGAAAATAAAGTTGATGAGAAGCAGTCTGAGGCTGAAGCTAAGCCGGAACCTGTTGTTTTGAAGGTTGACATGCACTGTGCAGGTTGTGCCCGTGGGGTCAGGAAGGCCATCAAGAGTTTTAAAGGTATAACAATGTCCTTGAAGTTGATCCTTAACTGAGTTTGTTTAGTAGTAAGTTTGAGTGTGAAGATTTCCACAGTTTTGTATATTGTTCTTTATTGTATTTTTGGATTGAAATTGTGTAATATTTTTTGAAATGTCTCCACTCCACTCATCATCCAGGGTCATAATGTGCAATATTTTTTGAATAGTCACCTCTCATCATAGATTAGAAAACATAAAGATGGGTAGTAAGTGTTAGGTAGATCTGCCTAAATCAAACACACATTTCATGCACTTTGGTCTTTCTGGTCTTTCATTTTTGTAGTTCTGCTATGTTATGGAATCTGATTTTATGTACTTTGGTCTTTCTGGTCTTACATTTATGTAGTTCTGCTATGTTATGGAATCTGATTTTATGTATTTAGACCTTCTGATCTTTACAATACATTTTGAGTTCATGATATCTAGATTTGGTTATAAACCTTTGCTATACTCTCAGCAATTCAGGTATATGTGGATTTGGTTATAGAACTTTGCTATCCTCTGATCAATTCAGGTATATGTGATGTATATATAAACATGCAGGAGTGGAACAGCTTGAGGTCGATATGCAGCTCAACAAGGTGACTGTGAAAGGAAATGTGGATCCTCTGAAATTACGTGAGAGAGTGCAGAGGAAGTCTGGAAGGAAAACTGAGCTCATATCTCCATTGGTACTGCCCAACAAAACAGAGGAGAAGGAGAATATTAAAACAGAAGAGAAGAAGGATAAACCAGAGGTTTGTTTTTATAAAACCCAGTGCCTCTATAGCAGTAGTTTATTTGATTTATTAACAGAGACTTGAAATTTAGCTCTGTGTATTGGCAGCCAGTTGTGGTGACAGTTGTGCTGAATGTTAGCATGCACTGTGAAGGCTGTGCTCAGACGGTGAAGAAGAATATTTTAAAACTGAAAGGTATGATCGTGGTTCTACAATGATGAAATTCATTGAACCCATTGTTGAAATAAGAAATCGGTTATACCAAGAAAACTTTAGATATGAAAGGCTGCAGCAACGGCCAGGAATATTCAGATCTGGGTTATTTTTTTTTGGGTTTGTCGCTATATATTGTTAGTTTCAGGGTTTAATTTTAGCAAATTCTCTTCCACATTTGTCTGATGTTATTGTTAACTTTATTGCTGCGTGTCCATGGCTGCATTGAGATACTCTGTGTAACTAATTAATTAATGACTGCTGTGTGGTTTGCAGGTGTGCAGACTGTAGATCCTGATTTCAAAAGCCAAAAGGTGACTGTCAAAGGAAATGTGGACCCCAAGAAGCTGGCTGAGCATCTGTACAGGAGAACCGGGAAAAGAGTACAGATTCAATCTATAGCAACAGAAGGTAAAGCCCAGGATTCTGATGGTAAACCAGAGGTGGCCTCAGAGAACAAAGATGAAGTTAAGCCAGCTGAAGGTGAAAAGAAGGATGATAAAAATGGAGGAGAAGAGAAGAAAGAGGAAGCAAAAGCAGATGACGGTAAGGGTGAGAAAACAGATGGGGATCAAAAGAATGAAGCAGAGGTGAAAAAGGATGGGGAGGACAAGAAGGAATCTGAACCTCCTGCTGCTGTGAAAGAAGAAGCAGGGAAAATAGATGCTACTGAAGCTGTGATGTTTGAAGGAAAGAAATATGAAGTTTCTTATCCAAGATATGTTATTGAACATGTTCATCCGCCACAGCTATTCAGTGATGAAAATCCAAATGCATGTTCCATTATGTAGTGGCCCTCCCAGAAAAATAAAAACAGATTAATGTCCAAGATGATAAGCAAGCTCAAAATTCTTGCAGTTGAAACAGCATATCCTATGTATGTACAAATTGTTGATTATTAGCTGATAAATGTAATTTTTAGAATGATTAGGTTTTTGAGGAATTTGATTTCTAGTTTCAATTCCCTTTTTATTTGGGTTGGTAAAGTACTTTTTTAAGATTTAAATATTATGATTATGTATAATATTATGAGTAATTATTTTAATTTGAAATTTGATATATAGAAAGTAGGTGAATGTTCAATAAAAGATGTGTGATTTATTATTAAAATTGGTAATTTTTATACCAATATTATTAATGTAATCATATATATTTATGTTAATTTTAAAAATGAATTATGAGGGTTAGTTTAATTGGTAGTCCCAGTTGTTAAAGTATTTTAGCTATTGAAAGATCATGGGTTCAATTTTCTGGACACCTTTGGCGTCTAGGTAAATCTGCCTATTCCATGCGGGATAGTTCAATAGATATTATCAATTTAGTTATATATATATATATATATGCATTTAAAACAAATATTATCATTTAATCATATATATATATATTATATATATATATATATATTATATATATATATATATGCTAATTTAAAAATGGTTCTGATCTACCTGAGCCATGAGGATTAGCTCAATTGGCCTTTTCTATTAAGGGTTGTGAATTTTTTCTGTGAACCACATAGAAAAAATATGTATGTCCACTTCAAAAAGATTAAAAAAATCAATTAACAAAATATCAGGAAAAAAAATAAAAATCAATAATCAATTGATTTAAGAGAAACGCATAACTGACTACTCAAACTCAGAGATCACGGGTTCAATTCTCTCAACACCCTCAAAACGAACTGAGATCTACCTGAGCCTTAGCTCAATTGGTCTTTGCTATTGAAAAGTCATGGGGTTTTTTTCTGTGAACCACACAGAAAAATATTATGTCCATTTCAAAAAGATTAAAAAAATCAATTAACAAAATATCGCAATAAAAAATCAATAATCAATTGATTTAAGAGAAAAGCATAACCGACCACCCAATAATCAGAGATCACTGAATCAGAGATCACGGGTTCAATTCTCTCAACACTCTTGGGGTCCGGATGGATCTCAACAAATATTATCAATTTAATCATATATATATGCTAATTTAAAAAATGAGTTCCGATCTACCTAAGCCATGAGGATTAGCTCAATTGGCCTTTTCTATTTAAAAGTCATGAATTTTCTATGTGAACCACACAGAAAAAATATGTATGTCCATTTCAAAAAGATTAAAAAAATCAATTAATAAAATATCAGAATAAAAGATCAATAATCAATTGATTTAAGAGAAAAGCATAACTGACCACCCAATACTCAGAGATCACGGGCTCAATTCTCTCAGCACCCTAAAAAACGAACTTGGATCTACCTAAGCAATGATGATTAGCTCAATTGGTCTTTGCTATTGAAAAGTCATGGGTTTTTTTTGTGAACCACAGAAAAAATATTGTCTATTTCAAAAAGATTTAAAAAATCAATTAACAAAATATCACAATAAAAAATCAATAATCAATTGATTTAAGAGAAAAGCATAACAGACCATCCAATAATCAGAGATCATGGAATCAGAGATCATGGGTTCAATTCTCTCAACACTCTTGGAGTCCAGGTGGATCTACTTGAGCTATGGAGATTAGCTCAATTCACCTTTGCTATTAAGAAGTCATAATTTTTTTTGTGAATGCACATTAAAAATATATATATATATCAATTTCAAAAATATTAAAAAAATCAATTAACAAAAAAATCAACAATCAATTGGTTTAAGAGAAAAGCAGAACCTACAACCCAATCATCAATTTGATTAGGAGAAAAGCAGAACGGACCAGCCATGCATGACTGTGCTGTTAATGGTTGTTATACAGATTTAAGGAGTTGTCTATAATGCGAATTTTTTGGAGATTCCGGTGACGGAATCCCGCGGAAGAAATTGAGGTTAAATCTTGATTTGTTGCAGTTAAAATGGTTTTTTAATTGCATATTTGGATTCAACACCCTGGAAAACCCCTGGGACACTTTGATTGTGCATAAACTAGCTATCAAACTTGCGATTCCAATAAATTGCTGCCGGATTTTGACCAAAAAACCGACCAGAAAAGCTTTCAAAAAAATCCCATTATAGACAACTGCCCGATTTAATATTCACAAAGCACTCTGCTAATTTGGTCTTTACTTTATTCACTGCACAAAATTTGATGAGTTGCTTTCATGGGTTTTCAGTCTGACTGTGATTAAAAACAATGCAGAGACGGAATATTTTGGGTTGGCAAAATCTGGGGGATGGTTGTCTGGACTGTGTTTTCGGTTTGTTAGGAAAAGGGTGGACAACCGATAGTGCACGGTAATCTCCTTCACGTGGATAAGTGGGGTCACGGGGTGGCGTGTCACCATCACAATCGAGGTGGAAACTCTCGAGTCGGTCCCAACCAACGTGTAATTGCCGCCAGATGACGTGTACCCTGCCCCACAGTTCCAGCAGGTGGAGACTTTTGCTTGCCTTTTCTTTCTCCACAGTCGCACATTGGGTGCATGTGGTGGGGACGTCATGTGGGCACTCTTATAGGTATGGGGTTTGGTGCATGTGAAGATTCCTAGGGATCTTAGAAGGGGAATAGTATTATAAGGTATGGCGGTCATGTGGGATTTTAGAAGGGGAATGGTATTATAAGGTATGGTCTCCACAATTTTTTTCCAGATGAGGTATTGTCTCTATATTTATCATGTGATGAGGGATTTTAGAAGGATCTCTATTTTAATCATTTGATGCATGCATAGAAAGCATACCATCATACCCAGAGGAGCCACGGGGATGTGTTATGTGTGTTGAAGCATTATCTCCCTTAGGTTTTGGTTTCGATGTAGGTGGTTGGTTTGTGTTCCACCACTAGTGGGTAGGTGGATCGTTATGGTCTCGCTATGTGTGGGGGATTTTACTCTTATTAGTTATATATTCATTGTTAAGTGTGATCTATTAGGTTGGCTCGATTGTGATCCAATAGTGGGTAGATATCATATAATATTGGGCAGGTGGTTGGGTTGTGGTTTACTCATTAATTAGAGATTTTAATGTAATTAGTCTCAAATTGAGTAATATTTATACACTATTGTGTTGATTGCAATGTAGTTCAACCATGGTTGGGAGGTTGAGTAATGTTTATACTGTATTGGGTTGATTGTAATGTAGTTCAACCGTGGTTGGGAGGTTGAGTAATATTTATACTGTATTGTGTTGACTGTAATGTAGTTCAACCGTGGTTGGGAGGTGTTTATTGTAATGGGTAATTTTTCCATCTTATTTTATTTGAAACCATATATTTTAAAGTTTTTGAAATAATATATTTTAAATTTTTTGAAATAATATATTTTATTTTTTTTGAAATAATATATTTTTAACACCTTTTAGGTTTTTAATGTTTTTTAAGAATGATATTCCTAATATATCACCTCACTCTATTAACTGAAGGAAATAGAAACAAAGATTCAGAATAATCTTACAAAATGAATAAAAGTGAATAGAGATTTTTACAAAAATGTGAAAGGATTATTTTTAAATAGTGTTCTACAATTTAAGTTTGTATAAATTGTAATGACTATTGTTCACATTAATTACATTGAGAGGTGTCCTCCAATTGAGTATGGGAGATATGTTGTAAAGTTATGTTATATTATGTTATGTAAACATTTTGAATTCGTCAAATTAATCATTATAATTATTAATTATTAGTAATTAAATCAGTTAATACGTGAAAGCCACAAATATGAGGGTTTTGCAAACTAACATGTTTCCTCTGAATGTCACATTTTCAGACCAATGGATTGTCCATACGTGGATTAGGAGTTGGACTACTATGCTCTGTGGGATGGAACATTGATTTGGGAATCTTCGTGACTAGTTTGTTCCAACTTCCCACTTGAAGCCAACTTCATTACTATCGTTGCTCCATCTGGTCCACTTGTGCCCAAGCTAGTGTATCTTCTGTCACCCTTAGCGAATCTAATGCTCTCAATCGTTGAGGTCATCCCTAACATCTCCCACAGTTGTCTCATGGGCGGCCTTGGATCACCTCTATCCTCGAGCCAGGAAACCCTCGCCACTACTGGCTTGGATTCTTGTATTATCTCGGACATGTATAGGGACTCTAAATATATCATTCTCGCAAAGGGTTGGCTTGCATGGACTTTGATTTCTAAGGAGGTTATGGAAAATATCTTGGAGAAAAGGTGATTTTGGGGTTCTCTTACACTATATCTAAAGCATTGGCGCATAGATTTTAATGCCAACATGGAGAAGATGGAAGTCAATCTTGCATGGTGAGGTTACCAATATTTCCATTGATTTTCTAGTCCAAAGACATTTTCACGAAAATAGGGAACATGTTGGGTCATTTCTTTAAAGCCAATGAGTTTTCTCACACCACTAGTTATATTGGGATGACCTGTATATTTGTTGGTCTGAATCTCTCCAAAGGTATGACACATTCCATATCTATCAAATTTGGGGACTCTCAATTTAGGTAGTCATTTTATTATGAGGGAATCCCTTTCAAATGTGGTCGCTAGCACACTTATGGTCACCTAGGCATAGATTCTCCATTCATGACTAAACCCAACCTCTAGGTATCAAAGGCATCCACTTTGAAGCTCGACGTCCTGGTGCCAAAATCAACTGTAGTGGGGTTGCATGATGAAAATCCTCTCACTCAAAATATCATTGGTTGAAGGATCAAAATTTCATTGAGGCTATTAAAGATATTTGGGTCCCCTTTATCCATGATGGTGGGGCTTCCCCCCCATCCCCAACCCATAATTCCTAGCAAACTTAAAATTTGCCAAGGACATGGCCATTGCTTGGGCTAGATAGAGAAGGGAAATCAATCATAAAAAAGTAGAGATAGAAATCCAAATCAATTGCGTCTTGGACAGTGAGGGTTTTGGGATGCTTTTGGTTGAGTAGAAATAATCTTTGACAAACTTGCAAACCTAGAAAATATCACTTCTTCTAGACAAAGAGAAAGAGTGGTGCACGAAAATATAAGCCCTTTGGTTTGAGGTAGGGGATGAGAATACAAAGTTCTTCCATCAATATGTAAATCATTAGAAGACCATAAACAAAATATGTTCTATTGATCAAATAGATGGAACAAAGGCCACTTCTTTCTCTGAGATTTCTAAGGTGGGTATCTCACACTTTAGCACTCTCTTTTAATGGGACAATCGTGTAAGCATACATCATATTCTGAGAATTGCATCACTCTTTTCCTGTTTTGTTGAAGATGATTATAACGACTACCTTATGAGTGAGGTTACATTGGAGGAATTAGAAGCCACCCTACATGAGTTTCAAAAGGGAAAGATCCTTGGACCTAATGGTCTCCCAACATAATTATACATTAGTTGTTTTGACTTCATTAGTGAGGGTCTCTTTTGGGTGGTAGGATACTCTTACATAACTAGTCATATTTTGTCTCCATCCAACACCACCTTCATTTTGCTCATTCTCAAAGCTGATAATCCTAGTAGCTTTGATCAATTCAGGATTATCTTTCTATGCAACACTATCTATAAAATAATCTCTAAGATTATTATGTGCTAGATAAAAAACATTCTATCTAATCATATATCCCTAGACAAATTTGGGTTTCTTAGGGGATGTCAGATACATGATGCAATAGGATTGGCTCAAGAGGTACTCTATACAATAAAAAGAAGGTTTTTGTCTACAAGGTGGATCTCTCAAAGTATTTTGATAGGAAAATTGGTTGTACATCAAGCTTCTCCTCCTACATCTTGGCTTCCACCATGATTTTGTCTCCTGGATCCATATCTACATCAACACTACATCCTTTTCCATCTTAATAGATGGTACGACCTCACCTTTTTTCAATGGGTCTCAAGGTATTTGATAGGGATGTCCTATTTATCCACTCATTTTTCTTCTAGTTGTGGAAAGCCTTAACAGACTCGTCAAACATGCTTAGGAAACAGGCGCTTTCAGAGGAATTCAGACTGGGGAAAACTGCCTTTATCCCATTTGTTGTTCATAGATGATATTCTCATTTTCTATGAATCGTCCCTCACTTTCATCATATCTTTTAAAGACATCCTTGAGGATTTTGGTTTGGTTACTGTAGAAATTCCCACTGTAGATCAACAGATTATTTAATATACTAAAACACAATAGATCTACTTCTACAACACTTTGCGGAAGGTTAATCGAATTGAATATGATCAAAAGAACACATATAACTGAGAATGAGAAATCAATCACACATAAAACATAAGAAATAACCTGAGGAAAGCCTCAACCTAAAACCCCAATCTCTGTATTATCATACAAGTGGAAATCTTGTTCAAGTTACAAGAAGAATCAACTCTCAAGCTATCCTACTCTCTCTGCAATCAAACAATATAGCTCACAGACTAAATAGACATAGTATATGTCCTCCTAAATCCCTCCAAGCCTCCTATTTCCTTGCACAATTTTTCTTGGGTTGAGTGAAGCCACATGTGTGAATTGGCCTCATCACACTCACAAAACCTGAAGAAGTCACTGTGAAATCCTCAAGGAAAGAATTCCTTCTGCATGCAAGGGATATTCACAATGGAATATTCTAGCAACTGATAGTACACTATCCCTCCATCCGATCTTAATTGAGTCTCTGTCTGAACTGACATGCATGAGTTGTTTATGAGAGAATATTCAGTTATCTGAAGTGTAGTAGTTACATGCATGCATGCATTAACTAACTGAACTCACATTAATTCAACAAACTGCTTGAATTAATCTAATTGGACTTGATTGAGTTAACTGAGCCAACTAATTACAACTAAATATTAGAACTCATCCTTATCTCTTTAACTAATGGATAAATTCCTCAATTAATGGAGAAATTGTTGCATATCCCCACATAGAATTCATGTTTGATTTGCTTTAACTAATTAACTCAAGATGAATTAATTAGTTATTTTACAAATAGCTGCTAAGATCAAATTCGAATTTTGCTTCTCTATTTTAGTTTAGGGGCTCACTAAAATAGGAAAGTATCCCAAAATGTTATTTATAGCAGTACTAAATTTAGCACTTCTATATTTAGCATTTCTTGTTGCTATTTTCAACAGTTACAGGGATGAAAATGAATAGGGAAAAATACACTCTTCTATGCTAGGGTATCTCTAATCACCTAGAACACCATATTGCAGAAATATTGGAGGCTTGATTTGAATCCCCCATAGAGGGTCTCAAATATATGGGTTTTATCCTCAAGGAAAACAACTATAAGAAATTTGAATGGGTATAACTTTTGGAAAAAAAGAGAAATAATAAAAAATTGGTGCTATAAATGGATTTCTCGAGCTGGACGGTTGATCCTCATCAAAACTATTATTGAAGCCATACCAGTTTTTTGGGGCACTCAGCTTGGATCTCAAAAATAATTCTGGCCAAAATAAAACAAATTTCTCTACGTTTCTTATGGGAGGGGAAACAAGATAAAAAACCTTTTATGCCAACCTCTTAGATATCTACCATTGAGAAATCTAGGGCATTAGTGTTAGTTGATTTCTCTTCCATTAGTGACTGCTTGTGAATGCTTTTTACTTCTTTAGATTATGATCTTCTTCACATTACATTATTAGTGTTCTTCTTCATCAAACAGTAACCAATGCATGAACACAAATACACAAGAGACACATCATGTAGGCTATAAGACAAGGCTAAAACTTATCAGTCTTTGAGAGGAAAACCCACACAAGTTCTTCTTATAGAGATTCTAATTAACAAATACCAAGACCAAGACCCTTGACCTATTAGCCACTCCAAGACCAAGACACTGCTTCTCTTGACTCTATTTTCTTCTTGGAGATTCTTCCTTCACTTCAAACTTCTTTGCATTAAGACATTGTCTTCATATCACTTTGTTATCAAGATCTTCTTTCATGTTGTCATGACCACAATAGTATTGAAATGTATGGTTGTGGTGCACTATGAATTTTCTCATCCACTTCATTGCTCCTTTACTTGTCATTGTCACTATAATATGAATTACATATATGAAGAGAACTCACCTATTGTTAGAAAATTATATATTACGGAGCAATGGAACACATAAAATATTGTAGAAATATAAACACAGAAAACGCATAAAACAGAGACACAGATATATGTGGTTCACCCAGTTTTGGCTACGTCCACCCCGAACAGCCAGTCCTTCCTTTCTATTATCCAGCAAAATGAAGAGACACAACCTACAGCAAATCCGCTGTAATATCCTCTGTTTTCTCTCACAGTCTCACATCTCTGTTTTCCGCTCACACACCTAGAATACACATCTATCAGAGCCTCAAATACAATGCCCTCATACAAAGAGAGGGGTTGCCTTCTAGGGAAAAAAAACCCTAAACTAAACATAAGTTCTACCGTCAGATCATCCACCTAATGAACGGCTCAGATTGACTAGAAATTACTAAACTTTTACAAGGCAAATTTACATATGTTTTTAGCTTCGGGGGCGCTGCCCACGAGCCCCCGCCGGGGACCGCTGGACCTCGAACCCCCCAGCTGGGGGGAATCGCCCCCCTCGGACCCCCGCGGGGGGGACAAGTCCCCCCTGCACCCCCCCGTGTGGAGGGGTGTACAAACTTCCTGGGGTATACATCCGGCTGAAACAAAGACCTCTGAAAAATCATGCTCCACACACAACACCTATGTAGCCTTCACCCAAACTTTGTGACTATGCTTAGGGAACTAGAATAGTAACACCTATCTTCAAGGTAGTCCGAACTACTTGCTGCCACTGTTCTTGTGAAATAATAGAGGTACCCATCTAAACTTCCTTTTGTGTCATCATGCAAACTTATTTCTATCTATTGAAAAAAAAACTCAAAGAGATACATCAAACCGTTCTTTACTTCATCACCAAAATTTCATAGGAAATCTGAATTCTGTTTTTCTGCTACCCAACCGAAATCACCTAAACTTTTCACTGTAATTGCTATGCGAAAATCTTAGAGATGTGAAGCTCTATTCACTGTAATTACCTACCAAATGGAATAGGCATCCAAGTTCTAGGAACTGTCACTTTGCAAAGACCATAGCCACGTATATATAGTAGTCTACCCATAAAGAAGATGACATGATAGTACGAATGTATGTGTCTATTGATGCAAGCTAACATGAGATCTTCCACAAGGTTTGGAGGCTAATTTCTAAGAGGATGGAAAGTGCTTGTTGTTGGAGGGAAACATATTCATATACTCATATACATTGACTCATGCTCAATAAAATCTGTTCATATATGACATTAACTCTTTGATAAATCCTAAATCTCTCAATGGGAGCCATCTAGAAATAAAAACTTTTGCTCATGAAACCCATGAAGCAAGGCATTACAAAAATAATTTTATTCTTTTATTTCATCATTTACAAAGATCATAATTACATATCATTATGAAGACCAAACCTAGTTACATTTTACAACACTCCCTCTTAACTAGGGAGGTATTAATAATGGTACTTGGTCATTCTCAATCTGAAGAATTTATCATAAGAATAATTCAGATTTATAACTCATTTTTATAGCATCATAACAACCAAAATTTATATAGCAAGGCCTTGACTAATAACTCTATCTCTCCACAAGATCAGAGAAAAATGATGGTGAGACCAATGATTTATAGAAATACTCATCATGATCTCTCTCAAAACATACCCCACCTCGGTTCTCTCAGGATATGCTCCCTAAAGACTATTATTTTCTTGGACTCCCCAGTCCCCAAAAGAATATCGGTCCTCCATAACTACTCTTTCATGGGATTCCCTATCTCATCCCACAAGAGGATCAGACGCAAATGATTACATAATCCTCCATTTTGTCTTCTGAGGTGAAGCAAAAAAGAACATGTTTATCACTTCTTCTTATACCAGGAGGTCCTATTACATTAAAGTAATGTACCCATTCCTATCACAGAGGACTTTACCTAAGCTTCTGGCTTAGGAATTTCTGAGTTTCTTCGAAGTAAGAAATTTCTTCTTAGACTCCCTCTTAACCATGGGCCTATAGCAATAATCAGTTGTATGAAGAACTCCTTTCTTTGATGTCATGAATTTATTTTAAGGAGTATTCAACCTTTTGGGAACTTCTATATATATATAGGGCACATATCATTCATCACTTTTGTCGATGAGCTAGTCACGTCCTTAACTCATCAGAAAGTGATCCATCATATTTTCCATTTGGCTTTGCTTCATCTCATTCAACTTTCATGCCATATTTCTCGGAAGGATATTACATCCTTCTATATGGTCTGCTTGGAAGTAATTCACATATCTTCCCTTTGACAATCCTACATAAGCCCAACCAGATGTTAGTCAAAGAATAATCACTAAACACTTCAAATCAGATTTACCTTTGTGATGATCTTTCACCATGAAATCTTTCTATAAGTATTAGCATCCTGCATACAGATTGACACATCTCCCACATATATTTAGTGTCAAGGGTCTCTATCTTTTTCCAATTTCCATCAAAGTCTTCACATTCTATCGGGAGATCTTCTAGTCAAATATTCTTGGACTTCAGATGTCGAAATCCTTCTACCTTCATTCCATATTATCATCATCTCTTCCTACTTTTTACGCACTTCATTCCCAAGGGCTTCAGAGTTCCTTAATCATAGTCAACCACCTCATACTTCAAATGAGGACATATTTTTTTGATTTCATCTAGTGCGACTCATGCCTTTTGACATTATTTTATAGGAGGATATTCTTTTCCTTTTTATCACGCTTCTCAAAATATAAGTAGTGATCCTTGTTACCTGCAACCATACGACATGACTTTATAATATTAAATACAAGCATACATACCTCATTTTACCTTTAGGTCATCTAGGCTTACTTCAACAGTTCCCTTGATTGATAAGATCTTCAACCCCTTGATCTGCTTTATCTATCATGTCATAATACCCTCATCCCATGAACTCCACAAGTTTTCATTCTTGATGAAACACTTGCTTCATTTCTCGATCGGTGAATCCTCTAATGATAATTTCATCTCGCATATCTATATTCAACAAATTTTTCCCTTTTAAAATGATGTATGATGAGACTTGTCCTAGATGGCTTCTTCCTTTAATCTTCCAATGAGGTTACCAAGAGCTATATCCTTCAAAGATGACTACAATATATTTTGTTCCAACGGTCCTTCATGTTTCCCTATGGTGATGTCATGAGCTCTTGCTTCTAATGCTTCTCTTCCTTGGACTTCATTCTTTCAACTTCCTCCACTTCTTCAGTGAAATGGACTTCTTCTTTATCCTTCTTGTTATTATCCTTCTTAAGCTAAGGACAATCTTTCCTATAATGTTCATAGTCTTTGAATTATAGATCAATGATGATTGTCTTCTTTCCTAGTTCTTGTAGATGAGATCTTATGAAGATATCCTTCTGTTGAAAATAATACTGAGAGGGGGGGTGAATCAGTATTATCTGGTCCTTTTAACAATTCTTCCTTATTTATACTTTGAATTATTTTTGCATATCAGTACCATAAAACCAATGAGCATGAACAAGAAAAACAGACAGTCACATCAAAGAACACCAGATATAAGGTGGAAACCCAATGTGGGTGAAAACCACCTGCTGCAATATGTCTCTATCTTCTTTCAAATTAGAAACTCCCTTTACAATGGTCTTGTACTGGTGCAGTCCTTTACCAGTACGCAGGCTGCAACCTGCAGAGAGCTACAACTCTCTCTCGTTTTCCAGTCTCTCCTGGAAGGGAGCTACAACCCCCTACTTCTTTTCAAGGACCACTTTTTCATAAATTTTCAAACTGGATCCATATACATCAAATGATCATCAAGTAC
>APFE030864051.1:17790-29526 GCA_000404065.3 Pinus taeda | reverse complement strand
AGGAGGGTATTTCCCTTTCCCAGTCCAAGTATGCTTGTGATATTCTTCGTCATTTTCACATGGAAGATTGTAAACCAGCTCCTTCTCCCTTTCAGTCTGGAGTCAAAATTTCAGTCTCTTGTACTTCTCCTGAAGTTGATGCTACCTTATACCGTCAGCTTGTAGGAAAACTCTTGTATTTAACCCATACTCATTCTGACCTTTCCTTTGCTGTTGGCCTTGTTGCTCGTTTTATGCAAAACCCTCGTGAAAGTCATTGGAAAGCAACTAAAAGAATACTTCGTTATGTTCGAGGTACAGTACAGTTTGGGATTCATTACAGTGCCAAAGCAGCTCCTCTATTAGTTGGTTTCACTGATTCTGATTGGGCTGGTGACCCTGATGATCGGAAGTCTACTGCCAGTTATGTCTTCACTCTTGGTTTAGGACCTATTACATGGGCTTGTAAGAAAACCAAGGACCCTGAGGAATATCCTAACAATACCCCATTGAAAACCAACTGCCAAACTAACTAGGGACCCTGACTCCGTGACATTCAAGGTATTCACAATATTTCTGCCAAAAGAAGTACCTATTAAGGGTGACTTATTCATACATGTACCATTACTGAAGATGGAGGATTGGGATTTGGAGCGATCATGAGAAATTTCCGCAATTGAAACCCAGTAAATACTTGAAAATAATCTACTATGAGGAGATGGGTGTTACACGACTTGAACTAACGAAGTGGGCGGCCAATATTGAACACACATGGTTGCATAATATGATGTAGGTCCCACATTTTAACTTCAATATTATTAATACCATTTGTGTGTGCTAGTTTTTGGCGTTGGTTCATGACGGGTGCCTCTGGTTGGGAGGACGCATCCCAACTGATGATATGATGATCCATAGAATTACAGTGCTACCATATCAGTGTGCAAAACCTCGCAGATGCTTTTGTGGGAAAATCATATGAGAAAAAGCTCGCGGACCAAATGAAAAGTGATTTCAGGTTGGTGAATAAGTCATGGGGATGTGCCATTAGTTCTATCTCAAATGAAGTTGTGTGGTTTTCTACACGGATCTTGGCAGGAAAAATCATGAGAAAGTGTCATGTCGATAAAGTACCAGCACCAGTGGTATCCTTGGCTATGAAGTGCAGCGAGGGGGTCTAATTCAATTGGTAAAATTACCTCTGCAAATAATTCTTGGATGATTGCTGCGAAGAACAAGAGGAAGGAAAATAATTCCACTATGCATGGCTGCTATTATCATTCACGCTTATAGCTTGGAGGACGCCAAAATATTCCCAGTTCCTAATGATGGATATGGAGTTATGCGAGCCTGCCAAATTTGCCTCATTGTGGGCAACAAAGGACCCTACTCGTGTCATTAAAAATAAGTTGTTAGGGGTACTCTTTGAAACGAAGTTGCATATGGTGATTAACTAGAAACCACGGTTGTCACCCACTCTATTCAAAGAATATCGGTGCATTGCAGATTTTAAGGCTAATTTTCATCATGGATAAATCCACGTGAGGCGCGATTTGACAAATAAATGGATGACATTGTCGTTTTTAGTCACGGAAGACGATATCACGCAGTTAGTCCTTCAATGGCTAACTAAATGGATCCTTCCAATGGATATTGTAAAAAGTATAGCAAGGACTAGTGCAAAAGGTGTAGCAGGCATCAATAAAGCAATGCAGAAGGAAAAGAATATGATGATGATCGACCTAGAGAAAAATACTATGCAGGAACCAAAGGGCGAGCAAGACGAAGAGAAGCATACCAAAGAACTGGATTAGGGTACCGAAGACCCCTTTGTAGACCTGGAGAACATTGATTCTCCCTTTATTCTTCAACGATGACAAAAGTCAAGTGAAGGAGGCACACGTAAGAAGCACAAGTCTGATAAGTCCGTTAGTGCAGAGGCCATGATCCTCACTGAGGGGGACCTTGATGAAATTGGATATACAGTTAGGCCTATGACAGAAGAAGTTTGGGGCCATATTGAAGATCAATATCAGTACATTTTGACAAAGGTCCAAGTAGGCCTCTCAAAGTTGTAGTTTCAGGCGAGCCAAGTTCAAGCGAGCGTGGTTTAAGTGAGCCAGTCTCAAGTGAGCGAGAAGCCAACGAAATTAGGTAGTGTGCAGTCAATCCTCACTTTAGAGATCCACGTTGTACCCCTGCCTGATGGATCTTTACAATTGAACGATGTCACAGAATGGGAGAGTACCCAGCTGCCTAAAGATGTAAGTATTAACCTTGTGGCGTTTCCCCTATCCACATTGCATGAGCTACACCAAGGTGTATCAAACAAGCTTAAGGTGTGAGAGAAATGGGTTGTCATGGTGATCAAGGATGTGCAGATTACCACTCAACAGATGTGCGATGAAAATCAGAAATCTCTCCAAAACCATGATGAGGTAGCTGTGAGAAGGGTGCAGCTAGAGCATGCCATTTCTAGAGTATGTAGTGAGCTCCCCAAGTTCCAAATTCAGTTGGAGGTCGCTTCAAGAAAAAGTGCAACAGCTGGCAGATGCATTTAGACAATCAAAGGCACAGGTGGATAAAGTTCACTTTGATCTACAACTCCAAATTACTGAGCTTCAATTGAAGCTGCAACCCACCACACCACTGGAGATCCGAGAGCAGTGCAAGGCTTCCATTAGAACAAACAGGTCAAAGCTCGATGTTGCAATCAAGGAGTGTAGCCAGTTGTTTGAAGAGACTCTCGAACTATGGGCCTCACTATAGTAGGACCCATAGGTGAAGAAGCTAGAAGTTTCCATTTGAGATAAGCAGTTGCAGTATGATGAGATAAAGGCAATGGCACGTACCTTAGCCCCTATACAATGGTTTGCCCTATTGAAAGAGGGGACATTGTTGCAAGGATAGATCGAGGAATTATGGAAGAAGATGCAATTCATCACTACACAAATGTAGCCATGGGAAGAAGAAGCACGAAAACTCTCAGAGACTATGGAAGGCACACTCAAGAGTATGCAATAGATGCAACAAACCGTTGACTTAGCAGCTGATGAGCCCACTATGGAAAAGTTGGTCAAAGAATTTCGATAGGAAGACATTCAATGCATGGAGGTGCTTCACCCAATGAAGTCTTCGTTCACTAACCTGAAATAAAATATCCAGAGCATATTGGTGGAGTGACTTGAGGACGAATCACATAATTGTGTTGGGGATCTGTTGGGACAGGGTCCTCTGGGTCATTTTGGTTAAAATATTGTAATTCTCCGCATTTTGAGGAGCAGTGTGCGAGTAGTGCAGGTAAAACAAGATTCAAGGGGTTTTAGGAAGGTAAAAACCCCTTATATTTTGGTATTATTTTGAGATCTATCCATGGTTTTTGGACCATGGTATTGTAATAGAAAAGAGTATAAAAAGGTGTCTTAACGGGTGTAAGGGAATCAGTACTTTATGGGGAAAAAACTTTGAGTATGTAATTGTAGATCTTTTTCGGTGTTTTTTGTGAAGGGGAAGGCTCCTGCAGCTGAGTGTGTGGAGACCTTGGTAAGTTTGCAACTGAGTGCATGGAGACCTTGGTAAGTCTACAGATGAGTGCATGAGCCCCTGCAGCTGTTTTCACAGGGTCAGGAAATTTGTATAAGGAAGATCTGAAGTAATAAAAGATATTTGAAGAAATTTTGTGTCTATTTTTATGCACTTGTGTATTTTCTATATTTACATGCAATTAAATGATATTTATCTGTATTTATCTTAATTACTTCGTGAAGATCTGGATCAACTGTTAAATGTTATTTCATGCATGATTAGATGGTTACGCGAAGCTTATAACTCTCTTAACTGAAAATCATTTGAGTTTCATGAATAAGGGTTCACGAAGGTTAGATTAGAACTAAAATGATAGGAACCGCCTTAAACCACATCACATAGCCATCTGGATTCAGAAGCCTGGTTCTAACATCCCCCAATACGAGTGAAACTGCAGCCTGTGATATGTGGGTTTTTTCTGAAAGGGCCGGTAGTGTAGGGTTGTGTTGGTTAGCGCAATGAATTCTGAACCTTGGTCCAAGCCCCCTCAACACAACAAGTTCTGAGAGGAGCTACAGGAGGAATTGAGAGGAGGAAAAGGAGTCACAATGGCTCGATATTGTCTCAAAAATTTCATTCACACCCAAAATTTCTCTAATAAGAAGTAAGTAATACCCTCCTTCTTTGTTTCTACACCCAATTTAATGCACAATCTGCTTGAAATTGAGGGCCTATAGAAATCAATTGATTAGAAGGGGATCCTTCTGCAAGTTTTTGTGGTTAAGATAAAATAAAATATTTTGGTTAATATTAATTTGAGCAGCCTTCTTCCCCATTATCACCAAACATTGTGCCATTGTTTCATCACTTTTTATGCCACTATTTCACCTCTGAGATTGCTTGAATTTTTTAATTCCACACCTACATAGCATCAAGGAGTAATAGAGAAGAAATGGGGCGGATTATTTAATGGAAGGGAGCTCTCAAACACTAGGAGAATTCACCAACACCCTCTTGTATTTGACATCTTCAGAAACCACTAATGGTTGGTTTTCTTTGAGCTACTAAAGGGGTATGATGATGATATTTCCCATGAATTTTCCATGGAATTACACTCTCAAGGGGAAGACAATGGCACAATTGTTTTCAAAGGGTTGGTCATTTCTATCAGTCCAAAAACTAGTAGCGGAGTGACCAAATTGCCTCTAGGAATTAGATGGAGCAAATAAGACAAGCATATAAGTGTCATAGCTAGGAAAAAATTCTTCCTTTCAAAAGAGAAGCTTGTAGAAGACAAGAATGGAGTGAGAAGAGAAAATTTACCTTACCCTTGGGATGAGGTAGCTTACCATATCCTTAAATAAATATCTTGTGAAGGGAGATTAATTGTGGTTTATGCCTACCACTTCAGGTTACTCCAAGAGCGTAGATTGAAGGTAGAATTACCCATTTCTCAAAGACTTAGTGTCCCTCATTTTCTTCTGCAGTCAATCATGGAGATAAGTCAAAAGGTAAGGGAAGGAAAACACCAACATTTATCTCACCATGGCCTCATCAAATTCATAGTGGTAGATTCCCTAAACCACTTAACAATCCTTTCCTACGGAAAAAATTTGTAGACATGGATAGAAAGACTTTCATAGAAACACAATCCCTCACACCAAGAGATAGTACAACCTCTAGTGATCGAGGAAGAGAGGGAAAAACAAAGGAAGAAGAAGGAGAAAATATAGAAGAAGAAGAGGCAGCAAGATCATAAGCAGAAGAAAGAAAGAGAGAGGAGGAAGAGGCAGCAAGAACAAAAGAAGAGGAAAGAAAAATAGAGGAAAAAGAGGAAGTAGAGATAGAGGAAAGAGAAGTAAGGATGAAAGGAGAATAGGAGGAGGAGAAAGGAGAAGAAATAATAATCCCTTAGAATACTTATCCACCCCAAGGAGAAGAAGAAACTAAACAGGAAGTAGTTGCAACCTTACCTACATTGGGCACTCCTATCAAGCCCAAGAGGAAGCAATCAAAGCCAAATCAAATGTATTTCAGAACCAGGAAGATCACTAGAATCATAAAAGGGAAGACACAAACTCCTAAAAGGGTTCTTATTGTTATTGATGAGTCACCAAGCAAAAAGGAAGAAATAGGACCCAAGGAGGGAAAAATTGAGGAGGTCACTCCTCCCAAAACCAAACCTCTACTTCAAATCCTTGTGGTTACCCAAAATACACTTCTTCTTGTAACATGACATGGAGGAATGTAATATTCGCATATATCTGATGAAGTGTCCATCCTTGACTTGTGGCAAGGGAAAATCTCGAATAGATGGTTGTATATCAATCCACAAGTGCAAATATATCATCATAATAATCTCCCTCTTTCTGGGAGAATCCTAGAGCCACAAGCCTTTCCCTCTAATCTTGAATAACCACTTTGAAGTTACCATGGATTTCCATTTTGGTTTTTACACAACAGCCCATATATAATTATTCATAATTTATTCATATTATTCTATCATATAATATTTCCAAACTTGCTCTTTTATGGCTTCTTCGAATGTGGGAGGTTCAGATTGAATCATAGTGCTCATGGATGCAACATATCCCTAGTACCTACATGGCTTCTTTCTTTCTCTAAACTATCTTCGAATGGGATCTCATCTCTCATAATCCTATAATGTTTCATGAAGTCAAAGTGGCCACTTCTAAGCGAGAGGATCACATGGAGGAGGAACTATAGGATACGTGTGCTCAGTAGTATCATTAACAATATATGTCTCATATTTGGGCATAGAAGGACCATCTAAAATATCCATGTCATCATTCTTCCTAGGAGGAGGAGGTGGAGGAAGGTCCCTTTCTTTTCCAAGGGTGACATATTCATTGAATGTAACATCCCTTCTAAATTTAACCTTCCTTTGACCAAGAATATATATTCTAAATTCTTTAGAATTTCCACAATATCCAACAAGCATATGTTTTCTTTCTGAGGCTTCCAACTTGTTTCTTTCTTGATGCCTTCCTTCTTGTAAAAATCAATGAAATCCTTTGATGTGTATTCTCCACCATTGTCACTCCTAAATATTTTTATTATCTTCCCTGTTTGATTTTTATCAAATCTTTGAACTCCTTGAACATTTCAAAGGTTTTATCCTTATGTTTCAAATAATATACCCGTATCTTTCTTGAGAAGTCATCAATGAAGATGCTATAGTAGAGATGGCCACCAATAGAGTGCACGGGCATCGAACTGCATATGTCAAAATGGATGAGATGGAGGATATCATTTGTCTTGTTTTTGCTACAGGGGAATGGTCCCTTTGTCTTATTTCCATTGGCACATCCTAGACATACTCCATCATGATGGAGTTGAACCTTGGGAATCCATACACCAATTTCTCCAATTTCGTAAGAGCATCATAACATATATGGGCCAATCTTTGGTGCCATAGATCACTTAGAATATTAGTATCATGGACCAATGCTAGAAGTGGTCTTCAAGTAACCTTGTAGAGTCCTTCATATCTTGATCCTAATGTGAATGCATCTCTCATAGGTGATCCAATAGGCCAAGTAAGAACCTTTCCCTTAATGAAGGCAATCCTCATCCCTTTGTCTTCCAAAGTGGATATTGATACCAAATTCTTCTTCAACCCTGGAAAATACATCACATCATGCATAAAAATAGATTCTCTTGAATTCAAATGAAATTTAACAAACCAAAAACCTTTAATGGGATGAGTGGAGTTGTCTCCAAGAATGATTTTCAAATTTGAATCCCTCTCCACCAAATTAGAGATAACTTCCTTATAACCAGAGAAGTGATGAGTAGCCCCACTATCAACCAACCAAATATCCCATGAATCAGGAGGAGATGAACTAGTAAGGGAAAAAATAAGAATGTATTCAAATTTATTCGCAACATTGCTTTCATACCTAGATAATTTTGACTTCTTTTGAGGGTGACGATCTTCTTCATGATCACTTGGAGCATCTCTTCTTCTTCTTTCATATCTTCCATTGTTATCATTCCTTCAGTGATCTCTCCTTCTTTTATCATTGAACCTATTGTTTTTTCTTATAGTATTGTAGCATGGTCCATTATTCTTCTCGAGGAAATCTCGAACATATTGGCCTTTCTTATTACAATTATAGCATTCTATGTCAAAAAATTCCTTCCTTTGATTTGGATTTCAAGGAGGTGGATTTCTTGAATTTGATGGACCTCCTTTCCCTTTCTTCTTCTTCTTGTCGTGAGTGATGAATGCAGTGGGCTCTCCTTCTTCATGCTTTTGAATCCTTCCTCTTGATATCATCCTTGATTCTTCTTGAGTGAGGTTTCTAGCAATTTCATTGAATGATGGGAGGACATTGTTGTTCCTTATAGTAGTAATAAAGGTTTCCCAAATAGAAGGGATACCTCTTAGAGCCATAATTACCAATTCTCTATCAAGCACAGATTCCCCAACTCTTTGCAATTGATCTCTAAGACAAGATATCCTCATTATGTAGGATTGTACAGAGTCTCCTTTTTTCATCTTTGTGTCTTTGAGTTGATCTTGAAAGGAGATTATTTCATTCAAATTGTGGCCTTCATACATTCCAACTACCTTATCATACATGTCCTTAGACCTTCTCAAGTTTCCAACATATGAAAGTAAATTATCTTGTAAACCATTAGTTATTTGATGGTATGGGGTCCCCTGGGTCAATTTTGGGACAAAAGCCCAAAGTTTTATGTAAAGGAATGTAAAGTCTCTGCAAATTGTGATCGTCGAGTGCATAGATGGTTAAAGAGTCAAAAATGGTTTTACCCTCTTTTATGTAAGTTAAGTCAGCTTTTTGAAGAACTACCCATGGTCCTCAGACCATGGATTGTATAAATAGGTGTGTCTTAGAGAATCTAAGACAAGATATTGATGATGAATATGAATTCAATGGGTCAATAAAAGGAATATCGTAGAAGTCTTAGAGGAGGAAAAGGCTCTGTAGCTTTGTGTGTAAAGGCCTAGAGTAGAGTCTACAGCTGAGTGCGTGGACGTCTTGAGTTTGCAAGTTGAACTAAATATTAATAAAGAATATTATTACAGAAATTCCTATGTTTTACCTATTTACTTATGTTATGTATGAATGCATTTTATGTTGTGATGAATGATGGATTTATGAAATAATGTTGTATTGATGTGCGACTTTACTAGATCTATATTGTTGTGTGAATGCAATTGACATTAAGGGCTTATGCGAATATTATATCATTGTATGTTAAATCTATCAAACACTTAACGAGATCTAAGTAAATATTGGGCTAAGAGTAATATTTGATGTGTGTAAGTAGTTGATTTACATATTTAGGGTACACGAAAGCTAGTTATAGACCTTCACGAAGGTCTAGAGGCTGATTAAAGGAAGTTACATTGATAAGCCATAAAGGCTTATCAATCTACGCGAAGGTAGATCTAGGGCACAAAATGACATCACACTGATCTCTAGGTGCGAAAACTTGGTTCCACAATCCCCCCATACTGCTTCGAGTGATACTTTAGTCTGCGCTCCACGGATTGATGCCAAAAGGGCCAATGGTGTAGGGATTTGTTTGGCGCAACTAACACTAAACCTGGGTCAGGACCCACTAAGCCAACAAACGGTTTCGTTGCCAGGACTAGGATCCGCATAAAGAGATGTGTGATGTTGCATCACTAGAATCTGAACAAAAATTTGAGAAGTGGTTGGATAGAAAGATCCACGAATTCATGGTGCAAGAGAATAGAAATCCACGCCTGACAAAAGAACAATGGTTGGACAAATATGAGTACATAGAGATACATGAAATTTTCTTTTGCACCTTCCCGATCAAACTATACGAGTGGATCACTAAATTGGCAGACGACCAAGGTAGGTGGAGGTTGACGGTCCAATAGTGTGGTCCCTGGAGCTCATGCAAAGGTTGGAAGCTTCTGAAGATAATATCATGTGCGCCATTAATCACTGGTTGGATCGAGTCATCAGAGGATTTGTTACAGAGTTCATAATCGACACCTGAGTCAGTTACAGTGAAGCAAAATGATGCTTCTTCAGTTCTTCTTCTTCAAAGGACCACGAGGTAATTATTTGATATCTTTGAATACTTGGATTAAAATTCTCTTGTGTGAAAAGAGGGTTATGCCACTGCCTTGAATTTTGGAACTACGCGAAGTGGATGATTCTTTAGAAATCAAGAGAGAGAAGGTCCTAAATATAGGCCATTGATAGAACCTCCTTCAAGTGACGACGAGAGAGCGATACAGGCCTCATCGCGAAGCATTGTACAATTGATAAAGAAGGGTTTTCTGTGAATACCTCATCTTCCCACACCACCTCCACCTTCACCTCCACAACATACACCTTCTCCCACACCACCACCACCTCTGCCACTGTCCAACATGTTGAATACCATGAAGTTGCCCATTCTCAAGGGCTTGGGAAGTGATGACCTAGATCGCGCGTTGACATGGTACATTAAGTATTGCACTGATAATATGTTAGCATCATTAGCGGACACTCAGACTAAATTGAATAAGGAATTTAGTAGGCCTAATTCTAAATCACAATCAGTCATTGGATTTAAGGAAATCATGATGAAGCCAGGAAAAAAACCCTAGGAATTAGATTAAATATTGAAGTTCCATATCCGTGAAGCTAATATGAATCTCACTGATGGTCAGCATTGCAAATGGTTTGTAGCCTCGCTCCTGCCCCATCTAAGGGTTGCTTTATCATAGCAAAAGATAGGGACCCAGGAGAAAGCCCTCGAAATTGTGATGAGATTGCATGAAACACCTATTTAGGATGTTGCTTTGGGATTTCAACAGATCCACGTGGAGTTGTAGAACCTCTGCTTGGAGTTGCAAAGCTTGAAAAAGGAAAAAGTGACTCGACTGAAGGTGCAGGAAGAAGTTTGGTGCGTAAAGTGTAAAATCCAGGGGCTTGATCAAGATCACTGCCCTGTCTTCGCGAATTATATTATAGGAGGAGGGCCAATGCCTCTGAGGCAAGAAGATCCAATAGGACCAACTACAGGGCTCACACTATGGCATGCTATCTGTCAAGTAAATTTGAAAACATGTAATGGACAATTGTCACTTGCTGTAAAAATTTGTATAGACGTCACAACAATTATTCTACAATTTTTATAAGTCGGTGGACCACGATGAGCGTAACTACCGTAGCCATGAATTGATGATCGAAAGAACACCCGTACATTGAATGCAAACTGAAACTCCGCCTCCGATTCAAGGCACTAGGGGAACACGTGGAGGATATCAGGGGTGCGGATGAGGTCGAGGAGGAGGAGGACGTAGTATGTTAGGATATTCCGACACATAGGAAATAGTTAAGTATAACTTGGTCTAGTATAGATTTAGGTAATGTGTGTTTCTTTACTATGTACTTTTGTAACTTACAATCTGACGGTCACAATATGTAGTGATCCGACGGTTCATTCTCTCCTCGGTATTACCGACACTTGATCCATGGCTTAACACCCGATTGGTCCATGATCTCTATTTAAAGAGCATGGAGGGTAATTTGTAGGTTAACTGTTCACCAGAGAAGCTTATGTAAATTTTCATTCTTTTATTAATAAATTGCCTGAAGTGGCCGTGTTGGCTCAAGCCGTGGACTGTTTCCCTCTTTGAGGGTTTTGACCACATCACAAATACTGGTGTATTGATCTGTGATCTGTTTGTGAGCAGTGTCCTTTGGTGTTCTATCTGAGGAACTTATCCTATAAATTCCTACATGGTATCAGATCTATTTGAGGGTCGCGTCCATTGGTGATCCAAATCTGAAGCTGGTAGAACTGCATCCGACTGTCGTTTCCTAGATCTGTTGTTTCTGACTGCTTTCAAGCCGAGAGGACTGCTCTGTTGTTTTAGGAGCATTTGTTCCAGTGAGGAACCCCTTTCGTTTCACGCGAAAAGGTTTCTGGTAGCCCTAGCTACGTCATTTTTAAGATTTGGAGGTATACAGTGTTTTTTTTGCAGTTTCTAGTTATTTTTCTCTCTGTTTATTATTTCAGTTTATTTAGCTCCTTTTTTATTACCGGATCTATACCTTTCATTTCTGTGTATGCTCTTTTCCCTGTGACTCTGTGCGATCTAGGCAAATCAAAAACAGAAAGGAAGGATTTTTCTCATGCGTATGCTCTTTTCCGCTGTGCCTTAGTGTGATCTCGGAAAATCAAAAACATTGAGGAAAATATTTAGTTTCC
>APFE030864051.1:2377-14056 GCA_000404065.3 Pinus taeda | reverse complement strand
GAAACCTTCTCCCCTGTTGCCAAACTGAACTCTATCCGCCTTGTTCTTTTCCTTGCTTCCTCTTTAAAATGGGAAGTCCATCAGATGGATGTTAAATCTGCCTTCTTGCATGGGGACTTGCATGGAGAAATCTATATGGAACAACCCATTGGCTTCATCCAAACAGACTCCAGCCTTGTATGTCGACTTAAGAAATCTCTTTATGGTCTCAAGCAAGCTCCTCGGGCTTGGTATGCCAAAATGGATAGCTTTCTTTTAGAATCTGGCTTTTCTGGGTGTCATTCTGACAATACTGTCTACACCAAGAAAGAGGGCAAGTCTCTTATCATTCTTGTTCTTTATGTTGATGATCTTATCCTCACTGGTAGAGATCCCAACCTTATTAACCATGTGAAGTCCAGCCTTAAAAAGAAGTTTGAAATTACAGACTTAGGACATTTACATTATTTCTCGGTCTTCAAGTCTTGCAATCCAAGGAAGGTATTTTCCTCTCCCAATCCAAGTATGCCTGTGATCTTCTACGCTTTTTTCACATGGAAGATTGTAAGCCAGCTCCTTCTCCCTTTCAGTCTGGAGTCAAACTTTCAGTCACTTGTACTTCCCCTGAAGTTGATGCTACCTTATACCGTCAACTTGTAGGAAAACTTTTGTATTTAACCCATACTCGTCCTAATCTTTCCTTTGTTGTTGGCCTTGTTGCTCGGTTTATGCAAACCCCACGTGAAAGTCATTGGAAAGTAGCTAAACGAATACTTCGTTATGTTCGCAGTACAGTTCAGTTTGGCATTCATTACAGTGTTGAAGCATCTCCTCTATTGGCTGGTTTCACTGATTCCGATTGGGCTGGTGACTCTGATGATCGGAAGTCTACTGCTGGTTATGTGTTCACTCTTGGTTCAGGACCTATTACATGGGCTTGCAAGAAACAAGCTGCCATTTCTCTTTCTTTAGCAGAAGCAGAGTATCGTGGTTCCATAGAGGCTAGTAAGGAAGCCTTGTGGCTTCGTCAGATCCTATCAGAGTTTGGTTTTCAGCAGCAGGATCCGACTACACTTTGGTGTGATAATCAAAGTGCCATTCACTTTTGCAAAGATCCAGTTCAGTATCAGCGCAGCAAACACATTGAACTACACATGCACTTCATCAGAAAGCTCATTCATGACCATGTTCTTGAAGTGCAATATTGTTCAACAGATGATCAAGTTGCAGACATCTTCACAAAGGCTCTCACAGAGGAGAAGTTCACTAAACTTCGATTTATGGTTGGAGTTCAGGAAGTTGTCACTAAGGGGGGATAGGCTCTAGTGCCTCCTTCCTTCTCCTATTGTGTCATATTTGTAAATCCTTCAATCCTATCCCAAGTTGTTCTTAAGGGGGGATGTTAGGATATTCCGACACATAGGAAATAGTTAAGTATAACTTGGTCTAGTATAGAGTTAGGTAAAGTGTGTTTCTTTACTATGTACTTTTGTAACTTACAATTCGATGATCACGATATGTAGTGATCCGACGGTTCATTCTCTCCTCAGTATTACCGACACTTGATCCCTGGCATGACACCCGATTGGTCCATGATCTCTATTTAAAGAGCATGGAGCGTCATTTGTAGGTTAATTGTTCACGAGAGAGGCTTATGTAAATTTTCATTCTTTTATTAATAAATTGCATGAAGTGGCCACGTTGGCTCAGGCCGTGGACTGTTTACCTCTTTGAGGGTTTTAACCACGTAAAAAATACTGGTGTATTGATCTGTGATCTGTTTGTGAGTGGTGTCCTTTGGTGTTCTGTCTAAGGAACTTACCCTGTAAATTCCTACATAGTAGAGGTTAAGGGAAACTTATTTTCTATAATTGTGGAGTATCAAGACACTATGCACCAGAGTGTACAAGCCAAACACTCCTGTCATGCTGGTATTGTACCCAGTTTGACAACGCGATAGAAGAATTCCCTATATTGATACCTAAGATGTAGGAGAAGAAGGTGCAACCTTAGAAACCTACCCAAAATTTACAGATGATGAGGGTCAAGCCCCGCGAGGAGGATCCTAATGTAAATATTGTGGTGCGAAGTGGAATGATGACTGGTGATGATAAAGGGAAACAACTTGATGAAAGTGAATGGGTCTGCAAGGCTCCAGAAAAGGAGGTTGGGTTTGATCCGGAGTGTGTGAAGGAAACATTCATGGAAGCAAAGAAAATCTTCGTTGAGGCCTCTACCTCAGGAAGTGAGGACAAGCTTTCTGAGGAAGTGTACCCCTCCATGCTTACTACCTTCTTGGGGACCTTTATGAAGTTGTTGCACAATGGCAAGGCTGTGAAGGGGTTACAAGAACTGATAAATAAGTGTGTTGGTAAGGAAGGTGCTCCTGAAGGACACCATGCAGTCAGAAAGATAGGCAAACACAAGACAACAATAGGGCGCGAGATGTGACTCACCGTGCAAATAGGAGGCTATGAGATGGACCAAGTTATTTTAGGTCTAGGATCAAATGTGAACGTTTTGCCTAAAAAAAATGGGAAAGAATGGGGAGTCACGTGCTACAGTGGTCTCCGATTCAATTAAGGATGGAAAATCAACAAAAGATTATCCCTATGGGGCGATTGCACGGAGTGACCGTAGATAGGTGCAAGCACGCTGGCCAATTTTGAAGTGATAGAGATTGTTGATTACAATAATCCATACCCTACACTCCTGGGAATTGATGGGGCTATCGACATGAATGAGGTAATCAATTTGAAAAAATGGACAATGTCATTCGAAAGAAAATCACTCTGCGTTGTAGTACCATTGGACCTTGTAGAAGGACCGCGCTATACTGAACTGGTCCATGATTATGAG
This sequence comes from Pinus taeda, assembly GCA_000404065.3. Taxonomy (NCBI): domain Eukaryota; kingdom Viridiplantae; phylum Streptophyta; class Pinopsida; order Pinales; family Pinaceae; genus Pinus; species Pinus taeda. Next base: position 11,218 of record APFE030864051.1, on the reverse strand, counting down.
GAAACTAACAATGATTTGGACTTGATCTATAAAATAACAACGCGATATCAAGATTGGGTTAATCCAACAACTGATGGACGAATTGCATGGGACCGTGAAAGTTCATGTTTATCAGATTCAGATGAAGAGTTGGAGCACTGGTAGAATAGGTTACACTAAGTATCTATGATGCATTGTAATATGATGACTAAATCACTGCATTGTATATCATCGAAGGTAAGAAATTTACCTTATTATGATGGTTTAATTGATGTAGATAAGTTCTTGGATGCCTTTGAAAGAGAAGTACCTGAGAAGCACCACTTCCAAGCACTGGATTTAGCGTTGGGTGCTACTCCTACACATTGGTGGGGTATGCATAAGGACAGTTTTGAAGAATGGAATGAGTACCGAAGAATGATGAGATTGTAGTTTTGTCACCCTAAAGTTCAACTAATTGAGAAATATTATGGGAGAAATGATTTGCGCAATCATTTAGCAAAGTGGACTAAGGTTTATGGGACGAAGTCACAACTAGAGTGGGTGCATATATTATGTCACACTTTGGACATCATTCCTATGAATTGGTACCTGGAAATAGAACTCTGCTATGACACCATGGAGTGGGATATCTTAAGGGGAGGATTTTTTATGACATTCAATTTTGAGGATGGGTTCAAAAGCATTGATGAGGCGTTGTAGTAGGTTAAGGCAGTGATCTTGCAAACCCTGCAAGATCCTTTGGAATTGATTCAACCATATTGGAGCACCCAGTTGCACCATGCACTAGAATGCTATAATGTGATTGTTGAAGGAGACGATGAGGATCCAAGGAATATTAACATTCCAGATGTAGAAGGCCACCACGAAGTTGAGGGGCCACAGATAGAGAAACTAAACATCGCAGCGCCATTTAAAACTAGGAAAGTAAACATTAGCACAGGGGTGGAGCTGAAGTTTGCAAATATTGGGGATTATTGGGATGATGCTACAGTAGTTAAAGTCATTGATTTTCTCTACAAATATCAATATTTGTTCCCTACGAAATTTTCGGACTTGAAAGGCATCATAGGCAATTCAAGAGTGACGAAAATAACTCTAAAACTGAACTCAAAGCCTCTTAAGCAAAGGCCATATCGTCTTAATCCCAAATATGAGGAAAAGGTCCGCTTGGAGTTGGAAAAGATGCTTGAAGTAGGCATTATTGAACCAGTGGAGGAGTTTGATTGGGTGAGCCCAATGGTAGTCCAGGAAAAGAAACAGAAGAGAGAAATTTGAATTTTCGTAGATCTCAAGAATCTCAAAAATGCTTGTGTTCATGATCATTTTCCGACACCCTTCACCGATGAAGTACTGGATAATGTTGGAGGGAAAGAGGCCTACTTATTCACTGATGGGTTCTCTAGATACCATCAGATTAAGATTGCGCTAGAAGACAAGAGTAAGACCACCTTCATGACAGAGTGGGGATGTTTCTAGTATACAATGATGCCTTTTAGACTTAAGAATGCATCAGCGATCTTCTCAGACGTGGTCATCGAGGCGTTCAAAGAATTTATTCACAAGTTCTTGGAGGTATATTTTGATGATTGGATAGTATTTGGGCTTGTAAAGCACCATGTAGCCAGTTTGTGCTCGATGTTGGATACATGCCAAAGGTATCAAATTGCGCTAAACCTGAAGAAATTCTTGTTCTGCGTCCCTTTTGAAATCTTGCTGGGTCATGTGGTGTGCAAGCAAGGACTAATGATGGACCCTGCTAAGATCGTGGTAATAATTAATTTGGAGGCGCTAAGAAGTGTCAAATAGTTGTGCGCAATGTTAGGTCATACTGGATACTATTAGAAGTTCATCAAGAGTTATGCCCAGATCACCGCACCTATGGAAAAGCTACTGAAGAAGGATACTACATTCTGTTGGGATGAAGAATATCAGTGCGATCTGGATGTGTTGAAGGAAAAAATGGTCGCCGCACTGATCCTAGTGTTCCCATATTGGAAGAAGGAATTCCAAGTGCATGTTGATGCCTCATGTATTACGCTAGGAGCAATGCTAATGTAGGCCGGTGAAGGGGAGATGGATCATCCTATAGCATTCGCAAGTTGGAGGTTTTCAAAATATGAAAACAATTATTTGACGACAGAGCGCGAAGGGTTAGCTATGGTGTACGCACTCCAGAAATTCAGACATTACCTGCTAGGTGGACATTTCAAGATGTAGACAAACCATTTTGCATTGAAGTATCTAGTCAATAAGCCTGTGTTGGGGGGGTGGATAAGCAGATGATTGCTGTTGTTTCAAGAATATGATTTTGAAGTAATTGTGAAGCCAAGAAGATTGAATGCGGGGCCAAACCATCTATCGTGCATTGAAACAAGAGAAGAGCCTACAAATTTGGAGGAAGGGTTGCCTACAATGCATCTCTTCATGGTGCATGTAGTGGATAATCACTTTGTGGATAATATCCACTTCCTGACTACAGCGACAGCTCCAGAGGAATATACCAATCAATAGAAGAAAGAACTGGTTGTGCGCATGGCAGACTTTTCAGTGACTGCGGATCATTTGTATAAGATGGGATCAGATGAAATACTTCGACATTATGTGCCTAATTTTGAGCGAAATAGTATCCTCGTTGAAGCTCACGGAGGAGTTGCAGGAGGGAATTATGCAGGAAAAGAAACAATGTAAAATATTTTGTGTGCTGGGTTGTGGTGGTTGACATTGCATAAAGACTCTAAAGCATATTGTAGTGCATGTGATGCATGTCAAAGAATAGGCAGGCCATCACGGAGGGATGAGATGCCTCTAAATCCACAGGTGTCATTGCATCCATTTGAGAAATGGGCAATTAACTTTGTAGGACCAATTCAACCCCCAGACAAGAAGACAGGTGCATGATATATCATCATCGTGACCAAATATTTGACTAGATGGGTAGAGGCACAGCCTGTGAAAGACTATATAGGGGCAACACCAGCAAAGTTTTTGTTTGAATACATGTTGACCAGGTTCGGTTGCCTGAAGGTTTTGATGAGTGGTCGCAGTACACATTTTCTTAATGAAATTATGAGTGCATTGACAGAATAGTTCCAAGTTTATCATCAGAAGAGAACACCATATCATCCTCAGGCCAATGGAACAGTTGAGGCTTACAGAACTACTTGTAAAAATCTTACTGGTCAGACACCTTGTTGAGTCTTAAAAATGTCATTCATTTCCATTACACTTTCACTATTATGTCCAGTATATCACCTCCATTTCACTACTATGTCACCACATTCATCCCACTTCATTATCATTGGGCCACATTTATGTTTTTCCAATCTTTATTAATTCTTAGCCTTTTAAGTGAATTTGTGGTTAAAAATTAAGAAATAATGTACATATTCTTATACCTAACAAATGGGTTGAGATTGTTGACATGTGTAGGTTGAAAGGAAGCTTCCAGAAGACCCTTATGTGGCACTCTAAGGCCAAATTCGAATTTGAGTGGAAAGAATCATGGGATCATGAGGATATGTGTCACATCTCCTAATTGTATTGTAACTCTAAGAAGACATGTGTCTTATCAGTTCCTATTTTGATTAGGACTCTAGAGGTAGAGGGAGAGATTCATGGACTCTCATTAATGAGATGGCTTCTCATCTTTTTGTATAAATAGGAGATCTCTCTCCTTCATTTGTTAGCTTAGCTTATTAGTCTCAGCTAGCTTGGCTTAGCTTTTAGTTATTTAGCTTGGAGTTTGTAGTTATTCCTTGATGGATTTTGAAAGCTTTAGAGAGCTTTGTTGTACTTTGTCATTTTGAAGAATTTGAATAAAGCTTTGATGTTCTCAACATGGAAGGAGATTTCAAGTAGATGTAAAGGAGCATATTAGAATGTAAGGTAGAGTAGATTTCATTTTGTAAATTTTTCTTTGATTTCGTTATGTCATTTGATTTCTTTCAATTTTGATAGATTATATTTTTCGTTCATGCAATTTTAATTCATGCAAGTGTGTTCAACCAGTTGACTGTAGATTAGTAATGCACATAGCTTTTTAATCACTAATGACATGCTGGAATTATCTTATCCTTCTACTGATTTATTTCTTAGTTCTAATTAAAACATAGTTTATTTCTTTCAATTTTGTTTTGTTCATGTACTTTTCTGCAAGATAGATATTAGACTACTTATGTCATTTTCAGTTACCTCTTATAGCCAGAGCGAGTCGAATGGTGAGGGATTGAAGTATGAATGCGTAGTTTGATATTAGTTTATTTTTCTGCAAGTTAGTGATTAGATTACTCATGTCATTTTCAGTTACCTCCTATAGCCAAAGCGAGTCGAATGGTGAGGGATTGAAGTATGAAAGCGTAGTTTGATCTTAGTTTCATTTTATGCAATTTAGATATCAGATTACTCAGTTTGTTTATGATTACCTCCTATAGCTAGAGCGAGTCAAATGGTGAGGGGTCAGAATATGAATTGATGTAATATGATTTAGTTTACTTTGCTTACAGTTTTTGAATTGCTTTAAGTTCAATTTTCCTTTTATACAGCAGCAACGATACTGGGTTTCATAGTCATTAGCTCACTGTTTGGTTTAATTAGAATTTAGGTACATTTTTATTTTCTCTTAGTAATTGATTTCATCATTGCAAGTTTGAATACTAATTCCATCAATAACATGTTTTAAGATCTTTTGAAGTGCTAAGTTTTGGAAGTTACTATTAGGGACATAGACTTTGTCTTGAAATCTACTTCCATACTTGACCTTTAAAATTATTCTTAAGACCTTAGAATAGGAATTCAATTTGCATTAGATACTTTAGGAAACCAACAAAAACAAAACCCCAAAACAAAATAAAATATATAAAACAACAAAGTAAGAAAAAGGTTCACTAAGCACATATGGTGCACCACACTTCATCAGTTTACGATATCCGAATTGATAATTTATGTAGAGCAATTTAAGACTTTAAATTGACTAGACACACCTTTTAGGTTGGTCTACAACGTAGAAGTTTTGATGCCTATGGAGTACATTATGCCTAGTTTACGCATAGTGGCTTTCACAAGAATGGCATACCACGAAGCCTTAGAAGAAAGGTTCACGTAGATAATGGAGCTCGAGGAGGATCGGTTTTTGGCTGGATTCCATCAATAGGTTCATAAGGAACGTGAAAAATATTGGCACGATCAGCACATCAAACTATGCACCTACAAGATAAAATATTTGGTTTTATTATATGACAGTAAGTTTTATAAGTTTATGGGGAAGTTTCAGATGCACTGGCTGGGACCATATGTCATCAGAGAAATTACAAATGGTGGAGCAGCTCAGCTCGCAAAGTTGAATGGAGATCCATTCCAGGAAGGGTAAATGGAATCCGATTGAAGCTATACATGAGGGATTCAAACCAATGACTACATGATGGTAGCATAGTCTTAGCACTCTAGGCATCTGCAAGGAAGTGTGGGACTATAAACTACACTACCCGGTTGATGGAATAACGCGGTAGAGGGGCTGCGCAAAAAGGGTTGATGTCACAATACCAGAAGAGGTGCAAAAGGAGTTGTGCTACAGAGGGAGGTAATGCATAGCACAGCCAAAAAATGATTGTTACATTCATTGTTCATGATTTGACTTCCAGAAGACAGTTAAGAGGAGCAGGGGGGGGACATTTAAGGCAATTAAGGCTAAAATCTTTGGGGATCTAGTGCTAAAACAACATTTATGGACGGATTTTGGGGGGAACGGTCAAATTTGAATTCGAATTCACCTATAAATTACGCATGGTCGTCCAACAGGAAACACTTTGCATCCTTAGAGTTTTTATTAAGTTGTTTTGTTGATTGCATTTGAATCACTCGTATTGGGAGGATTTAGTCGTGAGACCTGCATTTGCCAAGTTATCACAGGTAAATCAAACATTCATCCTGGAAAATGTGTTAGGACCAAGCCCCGTGGAAACTATGAGTACTGGTGGGGATGTCGCTTCTGAGGAAGCTGCTCCAGAGGTTGTGAGCATGGAGGCTACTATTGTTGTGCCTATGGCACTGAGGTTGCCTCAGCTGAAGCCTACACCAGTGAGGGAATTCTCCAAGCCCAACAAAGAAAAATAGAAGAAGCCAATGTCGGTGCGCAAGTCACCAAGGAAGCATGCTACTACCCAGGCCCAGAAGAAAGAAAAATAATCAATGAAGGATAAGGGAAAAGTGGTGGATTTGGAGGCCCAAGAGGGCATGGAGGATATCGACACTGAGGGCGTGGAGTCTATCTCCAAACTTTCGGAATACATCCCTCCACGAAAGGGAAAAGTGAAGGTCCCTAAGGACCCAGATGTAGGAAAATCCCTCCTCAATATGTCACTACTACCAGAGGGCATCAATTTTGAAGGTCCACGCTTGGCGCGAATTCCCCATTTAAAGCTGGAGGACTGGGATTTGGTAGACCATGAGAGGTTCTCCCACCTTGCAATAGAAAATCATATGACAAGGATCTATTATAAAGAATCAGCTGTCACCATGTTGGAGCTTGTGGAGTGGATTCGTGGATTGAATCAGTTAGCGTTGTTGAACCTACTGTGGGTGCCCCACTACCACCGCTTCAATATCAACCTCATTGTTATCAAAAAATTGTTGACCCTAGTGCATTACAGATGCTTGTGGCTGAGCGCGCCAATCTCCATTACCGATATGCTGATCCATCGGATCATGCTTTTACCACACTTAGGTTTGAATCTAGCCAAGGAGTTTGGCGAAAAGACAAGTGAGTGCAACCTCACAAAAAAAATGAAGGATAAATTCAAGGTAGTGAATAAGTCACGCGGGTAATCTATCACATCTATCACCGACCCTGCGGTGAAAATTGCTACACAAATCCTAGCTGGGAAAGTCATGAGAAAATGTCCTGCAGACGAGGTTCCAACACCAGTAATTTCACTGGTTACACAGTGCGCAGAGGGCATGCAATTCAATTGGTCTTGCTACCTTTGTAGCGAGTTCCTTGTGAATTGTCAAAAGGTGCAAGATGACAGAAAAACCTTCCAATGTGTGGTTGTTTCTCTCCATCGTGCTAGTGGTTGGGGACCTGCCCGAGGATAGTCATTTTCCTCCCGTGGACAAGGAATTGCCGGAGGCTGCATTGTTTTCATCCCTCTGGGAAACAAAGGACACCTCGCATGTCACAGAGACCAAAATCTTATAGGTGTTGATGGAGGTGAGCATTCACATTGCCATCAACCAGAAGTCGTGGTTGTCCCCAACAGTGTTTGAGTAGCTAGCAGAGTATGCAGATTTTAAGGTAGATTTCCACCGCATATATATTAGGAAGCAGAAGGATCCACAACAAAAATGGTTTGATCTTCCTTACTTGGCCACAAACAACACCATCCAAGAAACTATCAAGTGCTGGCCGAACAATTGGCATTCTCCATCCGATCTGGCTGCAGGCACAAGCAAGTTCGCGAAGAAGACAAAGGAGGAGGCGGAAAAGAAGAAGGTCCAACAATTGGCCGAGAAGTGCAGAAAAGAGTCTGAGGAAAAGGACTGGGTGGAAAAGGAGTGTGCAACAAAGTATCAAGCCGAACAAGAAGAACATGACTCTGAGCGGAGTGGTAAGTCCCCTTCACCCCAAACAAAGGAAGAGGAATAGTTAGAATAGGGCAGTGGTGGTCGGGAGGAGCAGAGCACTCCCTTCTGAATAAAAATGTACAGGGATAAACAAAAAGAAGGGCCCTGGAAGAAATCCAAAGCATCCAAGCCATCGTTGGACCCAATCACTCTCAAAGAAGGTGACCTTGACGAAATTGGAGATAAGGTGCATGATACTATAGTGGAACCGCTCTAGTAGTTTGAATAGCAGAAACAGAAAGTGTGAAGTACCATTTAGAAGGATCTGCACGAGCTGCAAATTCAGAAGAATAGGATCCAGGTGGATGCAAGGTAGGTAAGTGCTGCACCAACGATCTTGGCACAGGGGACCAGTCAAGAAGCAGAGATGGTCAGATTATTGGATCTCTGGGAAGTCATGCTACTTGAAGGATCATTGAGCACAGAGGCAGCCGATGACAATGTCATTGTAAGTTCTTTGAAGAACATCAGCCTCAACCTAGCCACGCTCCCTAATGAGTATCTTCACGCACTACAGGCAAGTGACAGCAGAGTTCAGAGCATGAGAGCAGTGTGTGCTCAACCTCATCAGTGAATATCGGGTGAACAATGAACAGATGTTTGTTGAGAAGAAAAAGGCATTGAAGGCAAAGGCAACAATCTAGGCACAGAGTGCCCAGCTGGTGGTCGTGGTGGCAAAAGCATGCAGGATGATTCAAGAATTGCATATCATTGAGGAGGCACCGTTGGAGGCAAAGATCAAAAAGCTTGCTACAAACGTGCAGGATGCCAAGGTAGAGGTGGCCAGAGTTCAGTTCAATATGAACATGAAGATAATAGAACTGGATCTGAAGTCACAACGTTCAACCCCTCCATAGGTAAGGGAACAACGTGAAGTCGCTGTCAAGGATGGAGTTGTTACAGTAGATGTCGCGATGGTGGACTACATCGCGTTGTTGGAACAGGCTATGGAAGTAGAGATGAGCCTGCATGAAGATCCCACCCTGCAGGTATTAAATACAGAAGTCTGTGAGCTACAACAACAATATGACGAAGTAAGGGCAACGACGTGCACCATTGCTATAGCACATTGCCTCGCCAAGATGTAGGAGGCTAAGCAGTTGCTTGCATAGGTGGAAGCAGTGCATAAGAAAGGTGTTATAGAAATTTTTGGGCACTTCAACCCCAATCATAAATGTCCATAAGATGAGGGCTCCTAAGTCCCTAAAAGTGTTGCTTCACTGCCTAAAAGAACAAGGTCAG
>APFE030864047.1:107412-229275 GCA_000404065.3 Pinus taeda | reverse complement strand
TTCTTGTTCCTTTTCTTCCTCCTCTTCACAATATATGTAAAATAATTTCTTCTTGGCACACTTATGACCTTTAGTATATTTGCTATCACAACTGTAACAAAGCACTTTTTCTCTTTTTTCTTCCAATTGTTGTGGTGTCAACTTGTAGGTTTTGGATGGCTAGGGACAACAACACTTCCATCTTTATGATTGTGAGTGGTAGGATTCCTTGTTGCCATAATTTTTATTTCCATTTTTCTTGCCAAATTAAATGCCTTCTCCAATGAATCTGGTTCCCAAAGGTGAACCTCCTGTTGGATGTTATGGTTTAAAATCCCTATGAACATATCAATCCTATGCTCCTTTGGAATATCTTTTACCCTTAGATTCAATTTTTGGAAGTCCTTAATTTGCTCCATCGTTGAACCCTTTTGTTTGAGATTCATCAATTGGCTAAAAAAAGTGTTGCTTTTTGTATCCTCATAATGTGCTATCATTTCATCCATAAGAATAGCCCAAGTGACAATTTTTTTATGAGAGAAAAGCCATTGATACCATACAAACTGATTTGGTTCCAAATATAAATTTGCAATGCATACCTTTTGTGTGTTTTGCACATTATGGAGACCGAAAAATTGCTCCATTTGTAATATCCATGTTCCAGGATCCTTTCCATCAAACTTCCTCATTTCGATCTTTAGAACATGGTGGTTCTTTGATCCAATGTTAGAGTCTATGAAATCATGATTAAAATTTATTTTTTTCTCATCATGAGTTTCCTTTACTACCCTTTCGCCATTAGAAATCATTTCTTGTAAAAAAATTGTCAAATCTGTCTTCAAATCTTTCATGCCTATCTTCAAATTTGTCTTCAAATCGTCTATCTTAGTTTTCACACCATCCATCTTAGCTTCCATGCCATCCATATTATCTTCCATGCCATTCATCTTCGCTTCCACGCCATTCATCTTAGCTTCTACGCCTTTCTTTAAACCATCCATATTAGCTTCCACTCCTTTCTTTAGACCATCAATCTTAGCTTCTCTTATTTTTTGTGCGAGTGACATTTGTTGTACTTGGTCTTGTAATTTTGATATATCATGTTGCATTTCTTCCTCTTCTTCATGAGTCATGCTAGATCTTTTAGGTTGCTTACTAGGTGTTTCTATTTTCATTATTCGGGGCATCAATTACCAATAATAATTCTTCACTATGCCATTTGAATTCCTTCAAAGTAAGTTTTCAATCCAAGCTTATGCAAAAATTGAAAAAAAAAAACTACACACCTTTTTTTTCACTTTTTAGGAGCCTAATATTGAATCTGATGTATTTTTTTGATTTCAGTGCTTCCAATTCTAAAATTGTGACCCTATGTAACCCTCCATGTCCTCTTTTCAATTCCACTAGTTTGATCGAAATTGGATTCTCTAAGAAAGATTTATGCACAATCTACAAAGATGACTTGACTATATACCTTTTCTGAAGGGAAAACTTGTATGAAGTGCCATGTGTCATTGTTTTTACCTTTGGATATGAGAAATATATACAAGAAACTACAGTCCATCCTCTTTCTATAACTTCTTATGAAATTTCAATCTGATGCTAAGAGAGACAGTTATGATGATCTTCCCATGGTGACCTATTTGGAATGTAATTTGGGGGTCTGCAAAAACCCTAACTTCCTCAGACTATATCTTCGAAAATATAGCGAGACAAGATCTAAAATTTGGAGCAGAGGTTAAGACTTATTTCTTCTCAAATGTGTTTTTTTTAGCTTCTGAAACTTCGTAGCGAAAATCCCACGATGACCCATTTTAGCTTAAATTTTGGACCTTGAAAAAACCCTAACTTCCTTAGATCATATCTCCAAAAATATAGCAAGACGAGCTTTGAAATTTGGTCTTGAGGTTCAACACAATTTCATATCAAATGGGTTTTTTTTTTGCTTTTGAAACGTCGCAGGAAAAAAGTTATAGCGAAAATTCCACGATGACCTATTTGGAGTAGTGAAACCCTAGAATCCAAAGCTCTGATGTCAACTATTAGGAAACCACACAAAAAGATAAAATGATAGATCAACGCCTTAGAATTCAGCCTCTTTGAGGCACAACCTCCTTTACATTACACAAATGAACAATTCTTGGATGATTCAAATGACAAAACCTCCTTTCTATATATAGGAGTCTAAGGGGACACGATATAACCAAGTTGACGTAACAATAACAATATAAAGGCACAAAAATAACAATAGTGGGATTCTATGGGGCACAATAATAACAATATGGGGACAATAGGGGCACAACAATAACAATAAGTGATACAATGACAATAGTAATGGGGGAATCACTAGTATTGCAGGGACCTAACACTCAAGATCTTCATCCTAATGATCTAGGGAGGATTCTTCCTCTTGATCTTGGTGTTCTTCTTAGAAACTTTTAGGGGCTATTATTCACATGTGGGCTAAATTTCCGTGATTTTTCTAGCAAAAAAGATTCACTAATTTCCATTTTTTCTGAAAATGATTCACCTATATTTTACAATATAAATTATTCTACCATAAAAATCACTAAAAATATATAGAGAATATATATAAATCATTATAGATTTTAATAATTTTACAAATCTATCAATAAATATTTTCCATTCTTAAAATTTTCTTTATTATTCTCTAACTTCTTCAAGACCACCCCAAGCTTCCTCTAATATATAAAGCCCTATAATTTCTTTGGGAATGGAGTGAAATTTTCAATAACCTTGGTTCAGATTGCAACATTTCTCCCAAACAACATCACACAAAACATTTACTAAATAGCACTTGTAAGAGAGCTCAAGAGAGTGGATATCAATAATATTTTCATCATATTCGTGCCATACTTCATCGAATTCCTTCCTTCACTCATTGCATAGGTTCAATAGGAGATTCATATCAAGGAAGTCCCTAGTGAGAAGCCTACAATACTTCTTATATTCATTCACATTCTCATGAAGTATCTGGAAGTTTTTTTGATTCAAGACCTCATTACTCTCTTGGCCATCATAAGGAAGTTCGTGTACTATTTCTTCATCACTAGAATGATCTTGGCTTTCTTTTATTTGACCTGTCAAGGAAACATTAACTTGTGGATGGAAATGACCTTATTTGGCCTTTGTACCTTCAGAAAGATGAAGACAAAATTAGCTTATGGCCAAGCCTTTATGTACATCTTCATTAGTCAATATTTGTCTCCTCCAACACTGAAGAAATTTTCCAATCAAAACTTCAAACGAAGTGATGCTTTTAAGGTCACACAAATCATCGACTTGACATGTCCGAAGAGAAACAATGAATAATTTTCCAAAGTATCATGGTGAACGATATTTACTTCTGAAACATATGTGATGAACCTTGCTATGTGATCAAGTGTTGACAATGGACTACGATCAAATTTTGGGATGTTTGGCGTAGCAATTGCATCACAATGTATTGGATATCCAGGAATTCCCTTAACATCCAAAGTGGGTATATCTCATGCAAATTCCAAGAATCCATTTCCTTGAACCTTGCACAATAGGGAGATGAGGAGTCACCAGGGGGAATTCAAGGTGCCTTGAAAGATGCTTGTTCCACCCTACAAGAATTTAATTTTGGAGTTCAATGAAGAACAAGTGATTTCTTATTATTTTGGAGTCACCAAAATGGGATCTATCTTGTTAGATATATTCTCGTCAAAGGGATAAAGATAATTCATTGAATCATGGGGACACCGACTTACTTCCATCCCTAAAAATGACACCAGAAATGTTGCTACAAAATCTAGTAGGCCTTGGAGAGGGGTCACCTACAAGGCCATTGCTAGACCAAGGGACAGCAACAGGGTGGTGGCCCACTGTCACCATATCTAAAACCAAACAATATTTATAGAATTTAATTGATGGGAGGAGTCCCAGTATGTGTATGGTTACCTAATGGGTATTTTAGGTTTGAGTTGCGAGGTGATGTGAAAAGGTCTGTAAGGGAAATACTCAATTTTAGGTTCAAGGCCTCTTTATGAATAGGAGGTAATTTGATTTCTCTGTAGAGGCCTAGAATGGGGCATAAGTCATTGGGATTGATTAGTAGGTTGAGTGTTGGGATGGCCAAATTTCAAGGAAAAGAGAAATGGTTTCTAATAATGATTTTAAATGGTACATGAAACCCTCAAATGGGACCCCAAGTTGAAGATAGAAACAAACTAGGGTTAGCTTAGGGCTAGTAACTAAGGAAAAATTATGGAAAAAATTGAAGTGAATGCCTGCCAAAAGAATGGATTTGGTGACAAACACTATTCCCTTGGCATTTAAAATCTTCAAATATGAAAATTCCTTTTCCATAGGAATTCTCATCAAGATGTAGCTTGAACACTTGGCCCTAAATGGGATGAATTAGGTAAGAGAGAAATAAGAGAAAAGTATATGGATGAAGAATGATTTTATCACCACCAAAGGATGGCCAATTCCTTGTTCCTTGGGAGAATGGAGTCTATGAGTTGATTGAAGAACTAAAAGTTGTTAAGGAGAAAGTATTGTTTATGCCCTAGCCTATAATACCCTAGCAATTACCTATGTAATGGATAAATAATTTTCATGGGATAGATAATAAAATTTCACAAGTATGATTATCATTCACACATTATTTATGATTAATTCATGTAATAATGGTATCTAGAGTCTACCAAATATATTTTCAACTAAGTAGGGAACAATAGAAACCCGTAGATTCAATATATTTCATACATTAGACATAAAGGAAAGATATATCCAAAAAAATACTCACTGACTAGGTCAATTGCATAAAATTCCATCCATTGATCCAAGATAATAGATCCAAAGACAAACGACTAGCTCCAAATGTCAAAACGCATTCATATATCCAATTTACTCCACAAGAGATGAAATATCAACACGTTGAAATATCCAATCCAATTGTTGATAAGATACAAGTGATTAATCTCATCTATTTATATGAGAATTAATAATTTTATTTTTAACCTAAAATTTCAAAAGACAATAAAATATGCTACAATGACAAGTTTGGTCACAAGTCAACCTACTAGATTAAAAAAAAAATAAAAACATTCACACATGTGTGAGTCGTAGGGAAATAACTGTTGATTCCATCCATGCATTAGCATCTACTAGGAATGAATTGAGGGATAAATGTGCCATATGGAGTGTACAAGCCCTTTAAAATCATGATTTGAAGACTAGCCTTCGTATTTCTGTCAAATATCACTATGGGCCCCAAATTTCATCTTGGTGGTTAGAATGTGGTCTCCAAGGTCTCCAATAGGAAAATTGCCCATATTTTCTACAACATTGGGGGTTCTTAAAGTGATACAATCCCTCCCATGTATTATAAGTTTATACCATCATCATCTCAGCTCTAGATGAGCTGCCATATCTCTAGAGTGATAAGGTTGACCATGGGCACACTAGATTCAATGTATGGTATCCTGAAGAATCATGAAATAATGTGCAAAGTGGTAGAACATCCTAGTTTCCATGGGTGAAAATGTAATTTTGATATTGTTAAGAGACCCAAGGCTCTCAAGGTTCATTTGTGAATGTCAATATGCTCCTTTGGAGGCTTAGGCCCCAGTCAAGTTTCCCAAGACCTAGTTGTGGAACTGTCTAACAATCACATCATAAAATATAGAAATAAAAAAGTATTAGGTACACTAATAATTTATGCATATAAGTGGACCAATCATGAAAGTAATGGGCTATTTAACAGTTTGAACAAGACTTCCTTTCCAAATTTGGGGCTTTGAACTCGAAATGGTGTTACCTCCCTACATAGGCGTGTCTAAAGGACAGCACTAATAGGTGTTTCCAACCCCAAAATGGAAGTGCCATTTCCTTAGTCTACCCTTCAATAAATAAGTGTTATATGTACAATGATGGTAACAAAGGGAGAATATTTCATGGCCAAGTGTCGTGATCAAAGGGACCAACATGATCAAGATCCACAACCTGAGTGTATAGATGTGAGGAGGGGGAAATCATGGATGCATGAGTTACCAACCTGAACTTTGGTTTTCCATCTCTAGTGTGGAACTTTTATTTTTCCTTAATTTTTATTTGTATTACTTCTCATAGATCAAAGGGTTAGAGTTTGCTTTGTATGATGTATAATAGTTGTATCACCCCTTAACTATGAGACAATTCATTTCTAATCGAGTTTGGGATATGTAAGGGTTCATTTCATTATCTATAGGAGAAATATGGTGCTTAGGAACCAAGTGATGGCCATAAAGGGTGAGGTAGAGCTCATGTTAGGCTTTTTCCACATGCTAATGTGTATGTCCCAACCATATTTTTGGTTTTGATATTATTTTTATTTTTCTTGTGGCCATATATTATTTTTTCTTTTTGTATAGTTACATAAACCTCCCAGGGAAAAGTTCAAGGCCCTACCCAAGTATGACGATGTATGGGTGTCAAATATTAGAGAACTAATGGTCAGTTGAACCTAAAGAATGGAAGTGGAATATAGGTCTTGTAATATAAGATGAAAGGTGGTAAGTATGGAATGGGGATATATGGAACACACTATCTCAGTATGGGATTTCCAAGAAGTGACCCTACCATACTGATTGGGCCATTAGGGGAGGCCCCACTAGACTAGGATTGAAGATTAATCCCCCTATTTAAGGTGAGGGAACAAGGTCATGGTAAAAACCCCTGCTCCTTCCAGGTTACCCTGTAATCCATGCCAAAAGCCCAAATACAAACAAGCATAAGCACATGATTATAAAATGAATAAAGCACCTTTCTTTCAGAAGCCCACATTTTTTCATGTGCTCCTATGAGATGGGTGAGAAGACATATGACTATTGTAGATGGAAGAGATATGAATGGCACATCATCTTTGGCTAGTGGTGGCTATAGGGTTACTAGCTAGCTAGCGGGAAGAGATGATGGGAGAAACATTTTCTCCAAAGGGGTCACCCACTTTTTTGTGGCTAACACAAAGTATAAGGATCGCATAGAAGTTACAACCTATTGGGAGGAGATTATAATCACCATGTTGAAGTTAGTAACTCCAACAATCTAGCTTTCCCACTTTTAAAAAAAAGTTCGTGAAAACTGCTCATGCCCAAGTTCTTTTAGGAGCGAACAAATAACCAACATAGGAAAGATGATAACTTCTTGGACTATATGAGGGAGTATCAGGTGATGGGGGAAAAATTCCAAGCCCAAACGTCAATCTAATATTGTTGTGCCATAAATCATAGAAGCAATCTAAGGGATTATAAGAAGCGATGAATGAATAATTATATTCCAAAGAAGGAAAGGAAAATAAATATTACAACTTTCAATGGGATTTTTGGAGGCACAGCTAAAGCATGGGTGCAAAAACTTGATACACATTTTCAACTCAACCCCGTGATGGAATAAAAGGAAATCTAGTATGCCACACTACATCAATAGGGAAAAGCACATGAATCGTGGTATCAAAGTTTAATTGCATGTAATGTTCGCTCCCAATCAATTCGCTAAGGAATGGTGAAATAATATATCCAACCACATTATCTGTAGTCTTAATAAAGGGTTCAAACTCAGATTTTCCAATGTTGGGGCAACATTGCACAAATATTGGGTCGGCTGGTGCAAAAGAGCCCAAAATTAGGGGTTGCATACACAAGTATCCACATGTGGAATCCCATAGAAAACTATAAATATATGAGAGTGTAGGTTTTAACCCTATATAAAAACTACATGCGAATGAATTCTAAAAATAGAAAATAAACAATGACGAGAATATAAAACAAATACACCAAGATTTCCCCTGAATCTAAAAATTGGGACTACCAGATTGATTTTTCATTATGTTCCTCTCAATGTTACAATACATATATATACATATCGAAAAATTCATAAACCCCAATCCATTAACCCTTGATTAGAACATAACTATAGTTCGCTTGACCGGATCTACAAAATAGAAAACCATCATGGCCAAAACCATGTGCAAAGCCCATGTACAAAACCATAAGTCCACCCACTTAATATAAGGTCCAAATAAATTTTTTTTGGGGCATTGCCCAGGACCACATGTAGGGGGGTTACCGTCCCGTGAAACCCCCCCAATAGGGGGGGATATTTCCCGCCTATGACCCCCTGCATGTGCAACTAGTCATGCAAAGAATATAATAAATACCCAACATTCTCCCACCTGTTGTTTTCTTTTACACATATGGGGTCACAGGAGATATTAGTCATTGGTCCAGCCCTGCAACGCCCATTATTTCTCTACACCAAGAAAAATTATCAGTGCTCAAAGACTTTGTCAATGCATCACAACATTCTTCAAAGTGTCCACCATTACCAAGAATGCCTTTTTTTCCTCAACCATATCCCTCACAAAGTGATATTGAAAATCAATGTGCTTTGTCTTTAAATGATAATTAGGGTTCTTTTCCAAGAAAATTTCACTTTGGTTGTCATAGTATATCCTCATAACTCGTTGTACTAACCTGATACTTGAACACAATATCTAACACCAAACTGCTTCCTTTCTTGCATGAGCAGCTACCATGTATTCTACCTTTGTAGTTGAAAGTACCACTATAGATTATCTCTTGCTCATCTAACTGACTGCACCTCCAAATAGGTTGAACACATACCCACTTGTATATCTTCTCCAATCTAGATATCCATCCCAATATGCATCAACAAAGCCATGGGTGTTGAAGAGTCGGTCTAACCCTAGTCTTACTTGGTAGCATAGACCATAATCACTAGTGCCACACAAATACTTGAAAAATCACTTCACTATTGTCTAATGCTCCTTCCTTGGTTTTGACATAAACTTGCTCAATAAGCCCACTGCATGTGCAATTTATGGTCTATTATAGACGATTGCATACATTAGGCTATTGACTGCACTTGCATATGGAACACAGGACATGTCCTCTTCCTCTTCTTGTGTCTTGGGACATTGTTCAATAGATAAATTTACACCTACAGGAATAGGAACCTTCACTAGTTTATTATCCTACATATTAATCCTCTACAGTATTGTCTCGACATACTTCCTCGGGTTTAACTAGATCTTCCTATTTTCCCGATCTCATTTAATTTCCATGCCCATAACATAGTTTGTAGCACCAATAGCTGTCATGTCAAATTCAGAGGACAATTGGGTCTTAAAATCCTGGATAATTTCTTTGTCATTTCCAATTAGCAACATATCATCCACATACAAGACTAGATAAATAACAAAGTCACAAATTAATTTAAAATACACACATTGATCCGCTTTTCTTTTGGTGAATCCAAGTCCTCGTATATATGTATCAAATTTCTGATACCACATTCTTGGTGATTGTTTTAACCCATATAGAGACTTTTTTAACCTATAAACTTTATGTTACTTCATGTAGATCTCTTCTTCCAGTTCCCCGTAAAGAAATGTTGTCTTCACATCCATTTGTTCTACCTCAAAATAAAAATTAACAACAACAAATAAAAGTAATCTAATAGAAGCTACCTTGGAAACATGAGAAAAAATATCACCAAAATCAATTCCCAACACCTGGGAATAACCTTTTGCTATCAATCTAGCTTTGTATTTCTCCACCTTATCTTTTGCATTTATCTTCCTCTTAAACACCCATTTGCGTCCAATGGGTTTCCTTCAGATGACAACTCCACTAGATCCCAAGCCTAATTTTTGTACAAAGATGTCATTTCATCAACCATGGCCTCTTTCCGTAGTTTTCCATCCTGTGAATCTACTGCCTCCCTGATAGTTTTGGGATCATCATCAATAATAGATAAAGAAAAATTTAATAGAAATTAAATGGACTATACCTTTATGGTTTCCTTCTTTCTCGAACTAATCTTCTCATGGTTGGTGTTTGTGGCTCTTTATCTTTTGATTCATGTTCTTCTATAAAGTCTAATTCTTCCTCCTTTAGCTCAAACTCTATCTTCTCAGGATCCTTTAGTAGGAATTCATGTTTAATAACATCTTTCACCTCTTTGAACACCACATCTCAGTTGTACACAACCTTCCGTGTTTTTGGTTTCCAAATCTTATAACGTTTTAAACCATCCTTATACCTAATAAATGTGCAACTTTTATATTTACTATCCAACTTGGTTATTTTCTCCTTGGAACATGTACATATGCATCACAAGAAAATACCCTCAGATGTGAAAGAGGGAGTTTCTTACTAGTACATACCTCATGTGGAGTCATACCCTCCAATGTTGATGAAGGTGATCTATTAACTAGGTAACATGCAGTCTCCACTGCGTCTACCCAGAATTCTTGTCCTAACCTGCCACCACTGAACATGCATCTTTCCTTTTCCATCAATGTCCTATTCATTCTTTCTGCAGCTCTATTTTTTTTAGGTGTGTATGGAGTAGTATTTTGCTATGTTATACCACACATCTTACAGAACTCTTAAAATTCCTTCTTGCAGAACTCTCCACCATTATCTATCCTCAACATCTTTATCTTCTTCTCCATTTGGTTTTCCATTAGAGCCTTAAGTTGTTTAAACCTATCAAATACTTTAGATTTATTCCTGAGGAAATATATCCATGTATTCCTTGAAAATTCATCTATAAATGTTACATAGTACACAGAATTACCTAATGACAGAACCGACACAGGTCCAAACACATCACCATTCACCATCTCTAATATACCTTTCACCATCTTAGCACCATAGGGAAAATCACTTGATTTTTCTTCCCATATACACCAACTCTAATATACCTTATGCCCTCTTAGCACTAGAGGGAATAATCACCCAATTTTTCTTCCAAAAGAGAAATTAGACATACCTTATACCATACCATTACCATGAAGTATTTGAAGGCCCTTCTCTCTAATATGTGTAAGCCTTTGATAACATAGCATGGCCTTTTCTCAAGAGACCACTAGATTTTATTCTCTTTTTCCAAGAACCATAGAACTATTGCACCCATCAATAATAGTACTACCCAGAAGCTTTTACAGACTTCCAATCCAAACTCCCTGCAACAAAACCAATGCTCCTTGAACCATCTTACAGTTATATTTCTCGAACAACATTTTTACACCTTCATCATCAATCTTGCTTACAAAAATCAAATTTATGGCCAATGCATGAATATGAATAACACCCAGAAGTGTTCTAATCCTTCCACCTTGAAACTTCAACTTTACTTTTCTGCACCCAATGGTTCTAGCCTTCTTGTCATCTCCTAAGAATACATCATCACCATTATATTTCTCATACTCACAGAACCACTCCCTATGGGGAGTGAAGTGAAAGGATGCACCTGAGTCAATCAACCATGCGTCATGATCCACGTGTGTACTTGAATAAGAAGCCATGTATACATCCCCACATTCATCTAAGGTGGTTTCTGCCTCTATAGAAGCATCATCATCTAATCCCCTTCCTTTCTCAAGAGATTTAGATCTATAGTCCTTTTTGAAGTTCCATTCCTTTCCACATTTCTAGCACACCTTTGCAGGATTTCCTGAATATTTATGTCTCCCTCTAGATTTAGATCTCCCACTTGAGGAATTATTTTTGTTTATATTATGGGACCATCCTCGTATAGATAAGGCATCTCCATTTTGACCCTCCATATTTTTTTGTCTCATCTCCTCCGACAACAAGGATGAGTCTATTTCCTCAAACTTTAAGGTAGTTGTATTTCTACCTATTGCAACAACTAGACAATCCCACAAATCTGGTTGAGAACACAACAAACTGATGCAATTATCTTCATCTAAAATTTTAATATCAATAGATAACAACTATCTTACCACAATATTAAATGCATTCAGATTATTTGTCACTAAATCTCCATCCTTCATCCTTAGGTTCTATAGCTTTTTCCGTAGGAACAATTTGTTCACCAAAGACTTAGAATGGTAAAGTCCCTAACTTTTCCTACAAATCATTCGCCACGGCTTCCCTCGATGCATTCAACAATACTGAATCCGAGGCACACAATCATACTGTGCTATTTTCTTTTTGATCCAATTTTTCCCAGTATTCATCTAACATTGTCATTGGTTTAGTACCTGGATCTATCGCGATCCACTCATATTTATCCACCAGTAGATCCTCCATCTTAATTTTCAACAAATCAAAACTTTAACCATTAAATTTCTCAATCTCTATATTTCCACATCTCATCATCATCTTTCACTGCAAGAATCGATCCTATAGATCTCCCACTGAATAGGGTATACCACAGGCCCAAAAAAATCCCCTCAATAGCAAAGGATTCCCCTTGAACCCGAAATAACTTTGATACCAAATGTAAGTTTTAACCCTGTACAAAAATTACCTGAAGCTGAATTCTAAAAATAGAAAATAAAAAATGACGAGAATATAAAAAAAATACACACTGATTTCCCTTGGATCCCAAAACTGGACTACCAAATTGATTTTCATTATTTTCCTTTCAATGTTACAATACATATATATACATGTCGAAGAATTCGTAAACCCCAATCTAGTAAACCTAGATTAGAACATAACCATGGTTACCTTGATTAGATCTACAAAATATCATGGGCAGAAAACCATCATGCCCAAAACCATGTGCAAAACTCATGCACAAAACCATAGGTAGGTCCTCCCACCTAATATAGGGACCAAAAAAAATTTCTCGAGGTGTTTCCCTGGACCTCATATAGGGGGGCTACCACCCCCATGTGACCCCATCGCGCGTATGACTAGTCATGGAAATAATATAACACATACCCAACAAAGAGTTGGAATCAAATTGGCATCATCAGTTTTAATCAAAAACATTGTTTTCCTGAGTTGTGGCTCTAAGGTTTTTAAGACCCCCTTTTCTCTACTAGTTTTAGTGGTGAAAGATTCCACCATAGTTAGCATTTTTATTTATTTATTTCTATTTTTGTTTTTTGTTATCTTATGTTATGTTCTAGAAAGTAGAGAATTTATCTATCTAGAAGGTAGCAAAGTATTTGTAGAAAATTTGAGGCAATAAATAGAAATATATCCTGAACTTGTGTGAGTATGCTCTAGGGAAAATGGTGGAACCCTAAGGCATCAGTCTAAGGCCAATTCCTCCCTTCCTGTGACCAATTGTTTAGGCATAGTTCAAACCCAGCCCCTAGCTCTGAGGTAGGGTTTAACCCTCTTCTTTGAGACAAAATTTGGGGTTCTTCTATGTGATAGTTTGGATCCTTTGGTGGCTAGTTTTAGAGGCACATTTTGGCCATATGGCCTAGTTTTGAGACACGATTTTGTTCCCCTTATCTGAGGTTAAATTTGGTGTTATTCTCTATGATAGTTTTAATATTCCTAAGGCCAATTTTGATCAATTCCTAAGGCTGAATTTTAGTAGTCCTTCCTTAGACATGTACAATCATTTCTAAGGTAGTTTGGCCTTTTTCTTGAGGCAAATTTCAGTGGGTTTTGAGCCACCCCTATAGAAAATTTTGGAAGTTGTTGGAGATTGTTCAATCACCTTGAGACAGAGTGATTAGATCCCTGAAGCCACAAGATAAAGCTGTATGTAATTAGGGACAAGTTCTCTAAATTTTATAATACCATATTATTGTCGATTTGTTGGTTGATTATAATTTCAGTACAATGGGCAGAAAACCGTAGAACAATGTGTTTTTTTTAAAGGATTATATTTTCATTGAATTTTCTAATTATTAGCTGTTTCAAGACCATATTGTTTATTCATGTATGAGTATTGTTGAATGGATTGCGATTTAATTGTTGAATAAGTAAAGTAATTCTATTAGAAATCCTAGTTTCTAAGAAAACCCTAAGGATAAAATCACCCTAGGATAGTACAGTGGTATCATAGTTGTTAATCCTGCCAATTTGTGAGTGCATGAGCCTTGTATGCTTCCAGGAGATACTAGGAACAATACCATAAGGAAAAAAAACCCATGATTCAACTATGGGGGATAGAGTTGATCAAGGAGGAAAAGAGCCCAGTGATCTCTTGGAAGAAATAATTCTATAGCAATAACGAATTGCTAATATGCTTGTAGAAGGGGACAATAGATTTGCCCAGGGAAACATCAAATGACATAGCTCATTGTCAAGGCTATAAATATTTTGGGTAATAATGGTGTAAATGTTGGTAATAGGATGGTTACTGAAGGGAGAAGCAACCATAATATTAGTCTTTCTAGTATTTTTGGTCAAGAAAATAATGGGGCAACTAGTGGAAGAAGTCACAGATCCGTACTTCCTCAATTTTTAGATAATTAGTCAACAACAATCCAAGGAGAAGTAGAATAGAATGGACTCTTTGATGAATAATTTTGGAAATATGTAGCACTAGAGGAGAATACACAAAAGGCCATGTCTTTGCAAGACTTTAGCAACATCGAATACAAAAATAGACCCATGGGAAATAAAAATTCTAATCTAATGCATAAGGTAAGTAAAATATACATAATTTCTTTTTATGGCTCATCTAAATGTTCCAAAAGAGATTTAATGCAAAAATTGGACACCTACTTCAGACTCAATCATATGATAGAAGAAAATGTTATCCAATTTGCCACTCTACATCTAGAAGGAGAAGCACATGAATGGTGGTATCATGGACTGGTTAGGTTACAACATGTAAACATCACTTCTTATGAAGAATTTACATAGATATTGATAGATCTCTTTGATTGAAAAAACCTGAATGTACACTTTAGTGAACTGACACAACTCAATTAGACAGGATAGCACAAAGAGTATATCACAAAATTCGAACAAATTGTAGTCATGATGAAACAAATATCTGAATAAAACTAATCATT
The DNA here is from genome assembly GCA_000404065.3 of Pinus taeda. Classification (NCBI taxonomy): domain Eukaryota; kingdom Viridiplantae; phylum Streptophyta; class Pinopsida; order Pinales; family Pinaceae; genus Pinus; species Pinus taeda. Next base: position 214,499 of record APFE030864047.1, on the reverse strand, counting down.
CCCTTCACAGAAGGATTATCTGAACCCCTACTATTTCACGTTAAGGAATTCCTTCCTGCAACCCTAGGAAGACTTGAGATATGGGAAATGAAACAAAAAAATATAAACCCATGTCTAGGACTTTCATCCCTCAAAAGGACAAGGATAAATATCCCTTTCAATGTGATTGGCCCAAAAGGGACAATTTGGACGATGAAACACAAAGAAAGGTAGGGAGAAAGAAACAATGTTTCACTTGCAAGAAAGCATGAGAGCAAGGACATTGGTGCTTAGGAAAAGGAAAACTCCATTACATTAAAGTAGTCTCTAACGGCAAGGGTGAAGAAGAATACCCCACTTCAAATGATGAGCCTAAGGACAAACAACCACATGAGGAAGTTAAAGAGGATGAAAATCCCCATGAGGAGAAGAAATCCCAACTAAAAATTAAATAGTGTTTCTCTACCAAGAACCCCCAATTATTATTCTTTTAGAATTAGGGAAGCTATCAAGGGAAAATGCATCACAACCTTGGTTGATGGAGGAGAAATGTACAACTTTATCGATGTGGCATCAATAGCAAAAAGAGGTCTTCCCAGTGAAAAATTCAAAGGTCTTGATGTGATAGTAGCAGATGGGTACGACTTGGATTGCACATAGATGTTTCTAGGTTTGAGCATCACACTCGGTAATTATTCTCTTACAAGTGTTTTTTATGTAATTTCTCTTGCAGATATAAATTTAGTGTTAGGGGTTCAATGGTTATATTTGTTGGGAAAAATCACTATGGACTACCAAGAAATGGAGAAGGAATTAAAAGCATCAAATGGCAGTAAAGTGGTATTGAGAGGCGTGACTAGCGGCAATCCTCATGTTATTTCTGCTAAAAGAATGGAGGTCATATTTAGACATGGAGGTGTAGCATATGCTGCAAAATGCTTGATTACAATAAAAAATAAACCCAGTGAGAGAAACCTACAATATGTGGGAAATTTAGTAGGTTGGAAGGCATTTTTGATTGGTGAAAACCCACTGAAAATTATTTGGTTAGGAAAAATACCTAAGTGGTTGGGGTTTTGACCCAAAGTTGTGGTCTTGAAACCCATGTTAATTAATTGTTTAATCTAATTTTTTGTTGAGTGGTAAAATAGGGTTTTCTTGATGGACAAGGAAAATCCCCAATGTCACTTACACAAAAGTATAAAAAGGAGGCCAAAGGAGAGGCCTAGAGACATAAGTGGAGAAGGAATTTTAATTTTGGACAGAGGGAGGCTAAAGGACCTAGCTGTAGATATGCCTTAGAGGAGCTATAGTAGGAATAAAAATGTTAGATCTGAGTGTTATAGGGTCATATCTACAAGAAGAAAGGCAGATATGAATGTTGAAAGGTGAGATCTAGAAGAAGAAAGCTAGATCTAAGTATTGGAAGGTTAGATCTACAAGGAGAAAGTCAAACCTGAGTGTTGGAGGGTTATATATGCAAGAATAAAGTTGTATCTAAGTGTTGCAAGGTCATATATTCAAGAAGAAAGTTAAATATGTGATTTGAACAAGCATATCTAGTAGATCGAGAAGTTGTGGCATGATTGCAGAGGAACTAGTTGCAAAGGACCGCAAACAATCCAAGGACCATGAGTTGAAGTACTAGCTCAAGTATGCATTTGTTTCATTGGGAATATTGGACATCTAAAGGATTAGATCTCAAGCCTTGTATTTCAAAGAAAAAACTCTATATTATTTTTGTATCAAAGATCTGAAGGGCCATGATCCCTGGTATGGTAGCCATAGTGTTTTCTTGTTAATGTATTAATAAGAGGACTAACTTGGGCCAATTTTCTTGTTTATTGTTATTGATTTCACTTTTTTTATATTTCCACTATGCAAATTTGATCTGGTTGAACACTCATAGTTTGTTTGCATGCTAGTCTAGCCATAGACCAGACCTAGGGTGTAAGGAAAATTCAACAGAATATAAGGTGAACATTTAATAAGTGTTGAGTAAGCCTAACCAGGTATTTAACGAAATTCCTCCAAGTATACCTCCTAAAAGAGGATTTGAGCACATATACCTACACCCAAAGAAATTCAAGGATGATATATAGAAGTGCTATAGCTCCAAATCTCACTCTTGAGTTTTGTGATGTTGCACTCATGGCCTAGGGCAACCCCTCCTTCCAGACCTGGTCCCAAATTTAAAAAAACTGTGTTTTTTCCCTATACGCGATATTGCCCTGAGCTAAACGTGTGTATATGCGGGTATGTGTATACCCAACCCGCATATATGCATAAAAACACTTAAAAAAAATAAATCTCCTTAATTTCGGGCGGAGATCACAGGTTTTACCTGTTGATTACCTGTTAGTGCCCATGGCCCAACTATTCCCAATGAATTCCCAACTAAAAAACTACTTTGGGAGAAGTATAAAAAGGCTTCTACGGGAAGGCCAAAGGGAGGAGAGAAGAGAGAGAAATATTGCTATGCTGAGATTTCCCTGAACAGGTCTAAAGATCCTTGTGCCTTCTTCACTTCCCACATCCTACAAGAAACCCTTGTTTCCTTGTGTGTGTTGATGATTTCATACTACTTGAGAGATCATGGAGTAAGTCACGGAAGGAGTTTGTTAAAGGCTTGAGACTGGACGAATCCGGGAGACAATTCTGCTTGGAGCCTGTGAAAGGACGACTCAGGTGAAATTGTTCCTTTTCTATACTTTATTTGTCTATAATAAAAGAAACACATGTCTTTGTTCCTGATATAGATCTTCTTCATGTTATGATATTCATATTATGATTCATATGTGAAGGTTTGTTTAATTGCATAACTAACTACCTTTCCTTATAATATGAATATGGTTTCTTTATGATGTTTAGTCCATATATTATTGTACTTTCTTGAATTGATTGTTTTGTAGGTCAAAGGAGCAAAGGAACTCCAAGAAGGCTTTGGACCCTAGAAGGCTCTTCTCAAATGTAGGACCTCAGGTATGCCCCCTATCGTAGAGTTTGCTTATAGTAGCATTATGATTCCATGGAATGTGTGTTTCTTTGCATAGATAACCTTCAGTTTGCTAGGGTCTTCACCGACCATCGTGGTACATTTCTACAACATGGGAATAAATGATCTGAAGTCGACCATGTGAGAAATCGTTTGATTACTAGTCATTGATGTATACCGTTAACAAACGCGAGAATACTCACCTACAATGATAATGAGCGTCAAGGTACCCAGTACAATCCAACAAGTGTGAATAGATGAGCTGGAGTCGAACACCTGTAAGAATCTATCGATTATGAGACAATGATGGTTTCCAACTGTCGATAGTGAAGGATCTGCCACTAATGATTGCAAACACCAAGGTACTGCCAAATGAACTCTAGATCTTTGCCCTAGAGTAATGAGTCGAAGTCGATAGGGAAAGATCCACTAGAAGGAAGGAATTAAGGCATCCTTCATCAATCTAGCGCGAGTGTAAACCGTAGGCCAATAATGTGGAAGGAATCAGACGAAAAAGATGTAGTAACCCAACCGAAGTACGTTTCCGGCGTACACAAGATGTGGCTAGCGCACGACAGAAACCCTCTGAAACAACCAACAATGAAAGATGACACAGAGGCAAGGTATCCACCAATAGGGTCAAATGGAAAGCAAGGTACTGCATGAATCTCAATGTGTGATAATGTAAGATGATGTCGAACACAAGGGAAACCACTCAATCAAAGACCCATGATATTGATCAATGTTGAGCACAAGGTGACCTATCAATAATGAAAATAGGGTCAGGGTGTAGCTCTAGGCCCGTCCTCAGAGAAAGATGTTGTCGTAGATAAGGACAAGACCCGCCAACAAGAAGTCAATGGAGACCTTCTCAAACCAGCATGAGTAAAGGACCAATATAAATGATGTGATGATAGGCATAGCACTGACAACCAGGGATGACCGACTGAAAAATAAGTCAAGAAACACCACAGAGAGGCCGACTCAGGCTAACTTCCCTTGAACAAAAGCACGACTCAATGTGACTATGTGGCAGCATATGATGACTCTGTATAAGCTCGTTGCGTAGGAGGCACAAATGAACCCTCCATATGATTGGAAGAGATAACCAATCGGGGGAGAACTGACTCAATAACAAGGTTAAGGCATACCTAAGTCAAAATAAATCCCACCCAAGCGGAGGAGAATTTGTTTCAAGTGATTTGTTCAAGGGCGACACGACTGACTCTAGCTGCCAACAATAAATGGAAATATTGTCCCGTTCCCGCTCTTTTTGGAATATATAATTTTTTTGGTATTTTTCTTTAAAGCTAGAAAAAGAATAAAAGAATGCTATAGTACAGTGGAAATAACGAGTGTCAGCGAAGCAGATGATCTAGTTCATGGGATTGGAACATTCCTATGCTCAATGCAGGGAGGCGAAAATGGCTAGAGACACTCAAAGGTGTGTTCCTTCCACAGGTCAAGGTGTGTCAAGCTGCAGAGGTAAAAGGTATGCAAGTTTGATTTTGCAGTCTTCATGGTCAAAATTTGGCTTAAACACGAGTCCAAGTGAAGCCAGCTTAAGGCCAAAAGGTGCAGATAGTCAAGATGCAATGCAGTAGTACAAATCAACACAAAGGAGCCTCTAGGGTATAAGGCCAAAATAAAACGAAGAAGCAAAGAGGAATGAGTCTTCAACACATAAGTCATGGCGGGACTATAGAGGACTCCCAAGCCTAAGGACAAAAAGTCAGCATGAGTGCCAAGTGACAACAAGGTACTAACTAGGGCACCCATGATAAGGTAGGCTCTACCACACAAGTCATGATACTTCTAAGTAATGAGAAGGTTCCACACCATAACTTGGTGGGGTCGATCCTAAGGCCAAAAATGGTAAAGGAAACTGATAAGTGCAGAATGCAGGTGGAAAAACCTAACCTATATGCCAGTTTCGGAAACCAATACCTATCAGAATGGACCAACCATAACAATTTCCAAAGGATAAATCTTCCAAGTTCTATATACATAAATAGGAACACTAGACAAGAAGTTAATACATCCCACATATAAAATCTTGTGTTATATAATACAAAACTCGAAAATGCGTACCTTATATATACAATATAGTACAGGGAACCATGCAACCTTGCGGCCTACGCATAATAGTTCATCTAAAAAAACCCCTTGCAAGGCTCAGGCCAAGGATTCCTTTGGTAGTCATAACTCATGGCTTCAAAGAGTTCCTCATATGAAGACAAAACAAGTTCTAGGAAATCATGAGAACTACAAGGATCAATAGAGGGAATTAAAGTGTCCCATGTCCCTATAGGAAGAATCTCTCGGTCAACTATCGGGACCAAGTCCCAAGAAGGATAATAATAGGTCAAAGGATCCTTCTCAGAAGCATTTGAACATTGAGGATTCAATGCCACATAATTGACTCGTGGCAGGGTAGAGTCTACCTGAACACTTGGAACAAACCAAGGGGTACTCTATAATAAAGTCAAATTAGGGTGGTAATTATCAGATGCAAGCTGATCAATAGTGACAACATTCCCGTTATGAGGAAAGCACATTACTCGAAAGAGTGAAGACACCACAACATTCATAGCATAGACATAATCACACCCAAGTAGCATATTAAATTCTAAAGGGATATCAACAACCATCATATCGATTAAGACAGTCTTCCCACCTAAAGTGATAGGCAATTGAGGAAGAACACCCATAGATTCACCAGGTCTTCTATCATAGGCTAACAACTGACTATGAGCTATCAACAACTTTGGGGAACACAAAGCTTTCCAAGTCAAAGAGGATATAATACTTACAGAGGATCCTTCATCCACCATACATCGATATTTGTGGAATTAACTCTGACCTTTATTTGGAAAGGTGCAACGGAAGGAAGATAAGGCTTGACAAGACTATCCCAATCAAAGGAAACACTCCTAGAACTTGGAGGGGGAGCATTCAAAGGAACTAGAATGCCCCCTATACTAGAAGATTCTATACTAGAGATCAAGAAGGCTGTTTTGTTAGGCACTTCACCCCCCAAAAGAGGAGTGTAATTGGCCAGAGATTGCACTGGCACCACCACATTATCAACCAATGATTGATGGGATTGATGAGAAACCAAATCAAATGTAGGAGTAGAAGTACTTTCAGACTCAGACCATATCCTTTGGACCTCTGGAATACCATGGCATAAATGAGTAAGATGGTCTCCCTTGCATATCTTACAAGGGAACTTAGGTTTAAAACTTCTACGTCCAGGTTTCTTATCAACCCCCATTCCACCAACATGACTAGCAGTGGTTTATAGAGTGTCCTGAACATGACTTATAGCTAGTATGACTTGCAGTGACTAGAATTATGCCCCCACCATGACTAGCAGTGGCTGAAGGTCCATCTCCAACATGACGAGTAGAGGCTGAAGACTCATCTTCCACATGACTAGTAGAGGTTGAAGATGAAGTGCTAGTATGACTTGCAGTGACTAGACTTGTGCCCCCAACATGACTTACAGCGGCTGAAGGCCCATCTCCAACATGACTAGCAGAGGTTGAAGAATCATCTTCAACATGACTAGCAGAGGTTGAAGATGAAGTGCTAGTATTATTCTTCTTCTTTGACTTCCTCTTTCTCCTCTTTTTATATTTCTTATTACAAGACGGAGGAGAAAAAGGAATCCCAGATTTCTCTTTGAAAGAAGATTAAAAATTAGCACCCAAGTGATGCCCTTGAAATAAAGCATTCAACTGAGAGACTTCAAGAGCATTTGGAATATTCAGAGTGGACCACAGCCAAATGGGTAGTCCAACATTCAACCCAGGAATATTCAAAGTGGCCATCAAGGGAGTACCAACGTTTCCAAAGAAAGGAAAAGCACAAGGATCTCCTTTTGGAAGGGCACCTTGGTTGGTTTCCACAGGAATATTGGCCATATCTAATTGATCCTCAAACCCTTCCCTTACAGGAATGTAGAAATAACTTTTCAAGGAATATGGATAGGCAATCAAAACCTTTTCCCTTGAGGAGGCAACTCCACAACTTCTGAAAGAACAACCAAAAGCCTTTTAAGATCGATAGAGTGGTAAGCCAGTCACTTAGAACACAAAGTACCAATGTGACAAGACAAAAATACCTAAAGCCAACTATATACAAGGAGCAAAGAGCACTCACTAAAAAGTCCCTAAAAGATATCAACCAATCAAACAACTTCCAAGTATTTCCGCTCCGGGTGATTAGGACCGGACACCAAAATACGATAAAGTGAAGTAAGGGGCCTTCCGAATATAGTCTAGGATAATGATGGCCTAGTCCTATCAGCGAAGGTAATAGAGGAAGTTACACTAACCTCCTAACAACAGCCTGCACTGGTGCAAGCCCCCAAGCTTCGCAAGGGTGCCCTCCAGTAGTACCGTTGAGAGTGATACAATGTTGACCTCAGGTGCCACGGGATTCCCCTCTGTAGCCACCTATGTAGATCCCTAGGAGTAGCAACTAAGGTTACCAACTCGTATCAGAAGCCAGGCGGAACAGTCGTGAGGTAAGTTCAAACAAGTAGGAGAGGGGGTATCTCTCTTCCCTATCTTTACAGACCCTCATGCTTAACTCCCAGATCCAGGGATTTCCTGGTCTTCCTAACGCTATTGGATTTTCACTCACTATTCAGACTCCTATGTTTGACAGTTTAAAATGGCCTTGGAGAGTTAACTCTCCACTCACCTAATCCAAGGCCCTAAAATATCCTAAAACTTGTTGATGTATCTAACTCGACAAATATAAAGTTCTAGTATATTTTAAGTTAGCGCTTGATTTTAATGGGCTGTTATTTAAGTCAAGGGATAACAGAAGTGAAACTAGTGGTGTTTTGAAGCAAAAGAAATTAATAAAAACCAAACTACATGCAAATGCACTTGTTTTTCGTTTTTCAATGAAAAGAAATTTCTATAGGGTTCAAAAGAACTTCAAATAAAAGTACAACTTTTTCTTCAAACTTCACACTCACAAAAGCTAACAAAACTATAAATGCCTAGAAAGATGCACAAACTAATCCTAATGCAACAAATACATGCTGATGCAAAATTAAAAACTACTCTTAAATCTAAAGATGAAAGTTGCTTGTTTGTCGATTTTAGATTTGCCACTTAAATTTTTAGATGGAATATAAGTTTTTGTTGCTTATTTCGTCTAAGCACTAAAAGAAATATGAATACAAAAAAATAAGCACTTTCACTCAACAAAAAGGAAAAATCAATCAAAACAAAGTTCAAGAGAGCAAAACAAAGTTTCAAGAAGTTTCCTTCAAAAGCAACTCAAAAATGACTTTTCAAAAATTCTCTAACAAGACTGAAAAGTGGGAACTCAACAAAAAAGGTGCTTTGAAATGCTTTTAACAATCAACAAGCAGCGAGATGAGCTTGGCAATGGAAACCAAAAGATTGAAAAGACAAATTTCAAGAAAGCATGAACAAACAACTTTCAGAAAGCAAAAAAAGCAGATGGTCATAAAAATAGTTCAAACATGCAAACCAAAAATTCATTAAAACAAAACTCAACACAAAGATCGAAATCAATCTTTCTGCCTTGAATACACAGAGCAGCCAAGATTCCTTGTGAGAAACCTTGCATGCTTAAGCAAAAATAAATGACGTTTGCAAGAAAATGAACAAGACCAAACTTTTCACAATCAGAGAGAATTAGAAACAAGACACTTGCTGTAAAACTAAAGACTATGACATAACAGTGATTTTTCAAACTGAATCAGACCAACATACTATCTTCTAGAGACAAAAGGATTTTAAAAATCTTGAAAATTAGATATATACGCGACTGTGTTTGCACACAGATGTGTGTATATGCGACAAGGCTTAAGGAAACATGTGTATACGCACGTTCACTTAAGCAAAGATGCGTATATACGCTTCTATAAACAGAGAAACTAGTGTATAAAAAAGCTTCCAAGAAAAACAATTTTTTTTTTGGAAAAACTGATCAAAGCTCACAATTTAGGCACTGACTACACAGTAACAGAAGATAAACAGACAGCTGAGACCTGATTGGCTTGAATACACCCAAACTAGGAACAAAAATAGTGTTGTCCCCAGCGGATTCGCCAATTCTATTATGGGATAAACTCCCCTAGGGTCTTGGGTGAATACCCTAGCATACTGAAGGTTATCTATGCAAAGAAATACACATTGCATGCAATCATAATGCTACTATAAGCAAACTCTACAATAGAGGGCGTACCTGAGGTCCTATGTTTGAGAAGAGCCTTCCAGGGTCCAAACCCTTCTTGGAGTTCCTTTGCTCCTTTGACCTACAAAACAATCAATTCAAGAAAGTACAGCAGTATATGGGCTAAACATCATAAAGAAACTATCTTCATATTATAAGGAAAGGTAGTTAATTATGCAATTAAACAACCGTTCACATATGAATCATAATATGAATATCATAACATGAAGAAGATCTATATCAGGAACAAAGACATGTGTTTCTTTTATTATAGACAAATAAAGTACAGAAAAGGAACAATTTCACCTGAGTCGTTCTTTCGCAGGCTCCAAGTGGAACCATCGCTCGGATTCGTCCAGTCTCAAGCATTTAACAAACTCCTTCCATGACTTACTCCATGATCTCTCAAATAGTATGAAATTATCAACACACACAAGGAAACAAGGTTTCCCTGTAGAATGGGGGAAGTGCAGAAGGCACAATGATCTTCAGACCTGGTCAGGTAAATCTTAGCATAGCAATCTTTCTCTCCTTCTCTCCACCCTTTAGCATTCCCAATGAAGCCTTTTTATACTTCTCCCAAAGTAGTTTTTTAGTTGGGAATTCGTTGGGAACAGTTAGGCCACGGGCACTAACAGGTAATCAAGAGGTAAAACCTATGATCTCTGCCTAAAATTAATGAGATTTATTTTTTTAAGTGTGTTTATACATATACGCAGGTTGGGTATACACATACCTGCGTATACACGCGTTTAGCTCAGGGCAATATCACGTATAGGGAAAAAACACTGTCTTTTTAAATTTGGGACCAGGTATGGAAGGAGGGGTTGCCCTAGGCCATGGGTGCAGCATCACAAACTTCAAGAGTGGGATTTGGAGCTATAACAAGAAGGAAATCTAGGAATTAATATCTATGGGTCACATTTGGCCTAGCTCAAGCCCATTCGCTTCATAAGTAGTTTTGGTTAAAAAAAAAGGATGGCACGTGGAGGATGTGTATTGAATATCAATCACTTGACAAAAATACTAACAAGAAAAGGTAGCCTATTCCCAATATCAATGAAATACTAGATTAATTACATGGATAAGTATACTTTTCAATGATTGAATTATAATTAGGATATCATCATATTCAGGTTTGAGAGCAAGATGTACCAAAAACAACTTTTCAATGCCACTATGGACATTGTGAGTTTTTAGTCATGCCATTTTGGCTAACCAATGCTCCTACCACATTCCAGCCTTATATGAATAACATAATCGACAAGAATCTAAGGAAATTACTACTAGTATTATTTGATGACCTCCTCATACACAATAAGGCATGGGAAGATGACATGGAACATATAGACAAAATTTTGGGCATAATGAAAGAAAAATCACTATATGCTAAGGAATCAAAACGAAAATTTGGGATGAAGGAAATTATTTATTCAGGACATATAATCAATTCACAAGGAGAATAGGTACACCAAGAGAAAACTGAGGCAATATTGGATTGGCCTACACCCAAGACCCTGACAGAGTTACAAGGATTCTTTGGAATTTGCAACTATTACCAATGGTTTGTCAAATGATTCTCATGATTAGGTGCACCTATGATATATTTGACAAAAAAAGGGAATTCAAATGCATGGAACTATCATACTAGAAATTTAATAAACTCAAGTAGTGATTTCATGTCTATTATTAACACTTCCCGATTTTAGTCAACCCTTTTTATTAGAGTGTGATGCATCTGGATAAGGAATAAGAGTTGTACTGGTGTAGAAGGGACATATGATCACATTTGAAATTTGAAAGCTCCAATATTTAGAAAGGATTTACTCCATATATGAAAAGGAGATGTTGGCTATCAAGCACACTTTAGAAAAGTTTGGTAAATACTTGGTAGGGAGTAGTTCTGCAGTCAAGACAAACCACAACAATTTACATCATTTCTTAGAGAAAAAATACATGAACAAAAGATAGTAGAAATGGGTAAGTAAGGTCCAATCTTATGATTTTGATATTGAATATGTAAAGGATAAAAGGAATGTTGTGTCTGATGTGCTTTCCAGAAAACCAACAACATGTTCCCTCTTGGAGATCATTGGATATTGGAAGGTTCATCTCTTGGTAGAATACTCCAAAAACAAGTTTTCGTGTGCACTAATGAATAGACTCATTCAATATGACTAGTACAAGATAATAAATAACATTATTTTCTATAAAGACAGGGTATTTTTGGTTCCTAAATCCATTCTTATGGAGAAATTGTTGAAGGGTACACATGACACACCATTAGAAAAACACCAAGGATAATCAAAACTTACTGACAGATTAGAGATTGATTTTCATGGAAAGGTCTCAAAGATGATGTGCTAAAATACATTAAGGAATGCGAGATATGTTAACAAAATAAGGTCAAGCAAATGGATCCCACAAGTTTACTCCAACATTGACCAATTCCGGAGACAAAATGGGAGAGAAACTCAATAGACTTCATTATAGTACTACCCACAACGTAAGGAAATCGCTGCATCTACACAGTAGTTGACATATTGATGAAATTTGCACATTTCTTTTCAATTCCAACTGATTATTCAGCCAAACAGGTAGCAAATTTTTTATTCAAATAAGTCTTTTAATCCATGGAGTACCTAAAAATATATTAAGTGATTAGGACAATAGATTTATGAGAGCATTTTGGCAGGAAGTCTTCAAGTTAATGGGAACATAATTAACACCAAGCACCAATTATCATATGAAAACAGGTCGCCAAATTGAGAATGTGAATAAGTGGATTAAGGGTTACTTACGTAACTACATTTCTGGTGAGAAAAAGGCATGGATCAAATGGTTTTAACTCAAGGAGTGTTGTTACAACACCACTTATCACCTATCTATTAGGATGACACCTTTCAAAGAACTATATGGATATTACGCCCTACATTTTATCAACATGGATTTTGGAGATAGAAGGGATCCATTAGCTAAAGACCAGATAGAAGAAAGTTAGGAAATTCTCATGACACTCAAAGAAAACATGTAGGTTGCCAAAAAATGTTAAAATATGTACATAGACCAACACTGAGCAGAATGTGACTTTCAAGTAGTAGGCCTCATTTTCTTGAGATTACAGCCATATAGGAAATCTACACTCAATAAAAATGATGCAAGAAAGTTAAAGTCAGGGTTTTATAGACATTAGAAAGTTCTTTGAAGGGTTGGAAAAGTGGAATATGAGTTAGAGTTACCAAAAGAAAGCAAAATTCATAACATCTTCCATGTATCATGCCTAAGAAGGTTGTCATGCAGGTCACTACTTCTATTGAAATGCATGCCTTGGATGAACAAGGACAATTGGAACTAATTCCAGAAGATACCATGGATGTATGAGAAAAGGAATTGACAGGTAGTATAATTTCAGAATATCTTATCAAATGGAAGAACATACCAGAAGAAGACACCACACAGGAAGGAGAACAATTTTTATAACATCCAATTTTTCAATTGCTTGAGGGTAGGCAATTTCAGGAAAGGTGACTATAATTTTCTTTCCCAATTGATTTTTTGAGGAAGGATGAAATAACCTATCCAACCTCGTAGGCTATATTCTTGATAACGAGGTAAAACCCAAATTTTCCAATGTTGGGGAAATATTGTGCAAATATTGGGTCAGTTGGGGAAAAAGATCCCAAAATTGGGGGTTACATACACAACCCTTCACATGTGGAAGCCCATGGATAAAACTATTATTAGAGGAGAGTTGGAATCAAATTGGCATCATCAATTTGGATCAAAAACATCTACTTTCATGAGTTATGGCTTTGAGGGTTTTAAGACCCATTTTCCTCTACTAATTTCGGTGGTGAAAGATTTCACCTTAGTTTGTTTTATCTTCTATTATGTTCTAAAAAATAAGGGAATTTATTTATCGATAAGACTTCAAAGTATTTGTGGAAAATCTGAGGAAATAAATCAGAATATCTCCTAAAGTTATGCTTTGAAGTAAATGGTGGAAACATGAGGCATCATTTCGGCCTAGTCTAAGACCAGTTTGTCCCTTCCCGTGACTTGTTTTTGAGGCACATTTCGGCCCTACAACCTAGTTCTGAGATAGGATTCGTCCCCCTTATCTAAGGAAAAATCTGGGGTTCTTCTATGTGACAATCTAAATCCTCCTACAGTCAGTTTCTAAGGCACAGTTTAGTCATATGGCATAGTTCTAAGACAGGATTCGCCCCCCTCCTTTGAGACTAAATTTGGGGTTCTTACTTATGATAGTTTGAATCCTCTTGAGGCCAAATTTCAATGATCCTTCCTAAGAGGTGTACAATCATTTCTGAGCTAGTTCAACCCTATTCTTGAGGTAGAGTTCTGTAGATTTTGAGCCACCCATGTAACAGAATTCAGAACTTGTTAGACATTGTTTGCTCACCTTAAGACAGAGTGCTTGGATTCTTTAAGCTGCAATATCAAGTTGTATCTAATTAGCTATATGTTATCTAAATTATATAGTATTATATTACTGTTTAATTATTGGTTGATTGTAAGTTTAGTACTATGGGAAGAGAGCCCTAGAGCAATTGTTTATGTTGAAGGATTATACTATCATTGAATTTTATACTTATTGGATTTTGAAGGACATTATTATTTATTCATGTATTAATACTATTGAATGGATTTTGATTTTAGTTTTTAATAACTAGAGGAACTATATTGGAAACCCTAGTTTCTAAGAAAAACCTAAGGGAAAAATTACCCTAGAATGGTAAACCACACTAGGGCATGTAAAAAAACACTCCTATTTGGAGTTTATGGATAGATTAATGCAAAGATTTGATAATAAAAAAATCCAGAGTTTCATTTTAGAGAGTTAGCAAATCTTAAACAAACAAGGAGCCCAGATAGCTACATCATGAAGTTTCAAAGTTTAGTAGTGATGGTGATAGACATATCCTAGGAATGGTTGGTAATGTTATCCTTGGAAAGTTTAAGTGATTTATTGTGCAGTTGGGTGAAAGATTTTAATCCTAGCATGCTTTAGGATTCCATTGCCAAAACTAGAGATATGAAATATGCAGTGCCTAAGAAGGGACCGATAAGGTTCATTCCCCCATTCAAAGGTAAGGAGAAGAAGAAATGACAAGGGAAAAACTGAATGGAAGAATCCAAGGATGAGTTAAGGAGGGAAAAACTTTTTTTTTTATCTATAAGGAACCTTGGTTTTGAGTGTGAAGGAGCATGGGCAAAGGAAATGTTCACTATATGGAAGTGATGTTAGATAGAGAAGAGGAGGAAGATAAGATAGCAGCTCAATAGGAGGAACATAGCAAAAGCATAACTGATGAGGGGCCACCTAACAAGAAATGGTCTAGAGTTGCTAAATCCAAACTCTCATGTGCTCCTAGATATGACACCTTTAGAGTAATGGGAGTCATAAAGGGACAATGGTTCATTGTCCTAATTAATGTGGGTTCCAATCATAACTTCATTGATGTAGACATGGTGGCAAGAAGGCACTTGGATACAAATTAATTTGAAGGGTTTAACATAGAAGCAAAAAGAGATAAAAGAATGACATATTTAAGGAAATTTCCTTAGATGGAATTAAAGATGGGAAACTACACCTTAGTAGATGATTTCTACATAGTGGAACTGGTAGACACCAATGTGGTGTTGAGAGTGCAGTGGCTCATCAATAATGGGAGACACTAGAAGGACTATCATACCATGGAGGTGGAATGGGTCACACCAGAAGGACAAATAGTGTTTCTGACGGGAATCACCCTGAATGCTCTGAAAGTGGTTATGGCCAAAATAAATCACATGGTTTGAGTCCAAGTTTAAGCTTGGAAATGACTAAGTTAGATTCAAGTTCGAATGAGTTTAAACATTAGGTTCAATTATCTACATTTTTCATATTTGTGTGTGTGTGTGTGTAAATTATTTAGATGAAAAATAGCATTCAAGAATAAAAAATAACCATCAATACATAAATAAATAAGAAATAAATGTATGGTGAGGGTTGACTTTCTGAGGTAGTGAGACTGGGGTCAAGTGCTATAATTGAATATCTTAGGCCCTATGAGTATAGACTATTGGTGGGTCATAGTGGACGAAGGATGGATTAGTATGCTAGTGAGAGTCAACTCATCAAGGGACATGACTAAGGGTTGAGTGGGACTGGATTACAAGTCTCAGAGGGTATAATGATTAAAAACACATTAGCACAAAGGCCCAGTCACGAATGGGTGGATAGACATGCCTCTAAATACATGTTACCAAAGTATGTAGTTTGGATAGTGGATAGTTAGAAGTAGAGGTATTATTACAGTTCCAAGGCCTGAGGGTATATGCAACAACTCACAAGTTGTAAACAATGGTAATATTCTATATAGGGAGGCTAATGTAGCTGTGGAGGGGTCATGAATGACATTGGAGAAATTCTGTGGAGCACTCACACTAGAGTTAGAGCATGTGATGAGTCCATATTTTCCTAAAACAAATTGTGAAAAGTAAAACCCTAATATGAACCTAGCTGAACCTCATTTTTCCCCATTAAATTCAATTGTAAGTTTGGGTTCAATAGAAAGTTTGTGTCCATGTTGGTTTGGATTTGAGGTTCGTTGAACCCAAGAAAAATTAAAAAAGAAACGTTTTAGCGAACCATGTGACTTAATGGCCAAAAATATGGAGGTTATATTTCACCATGGATACATAGCTCAAGTTGCATAGTGTATGGTAGTGCAGCAAAATAAATTTGAAGAAGCCCAACATTATTCAGCAGATGTCCAAGCCTTGTTGGATAAACACTAGAGGGTGTTTGAGGCTATCCTTCTAGAGGGTTTTTAAGGCTATCGCTATGGGCTACCACCAACGATGACTTCAAGCACACTATAGAATTCGAGGAAGGGTCCAATCCAGTCATCACCATACCATACTAACATCCCAAGAGATTTAATGAGGAGATCAAGAGGACCGTCAGAGAACTATTGGATATGGGGCACATAAGGCCTATCACTAGTCCATTTTCATCCTTTGTGGTACTAGTAAAGAAGAAATATGGGACGATGAGGATATTCATAGACTACAAAGATCTCAGCAAGAAGACGTTCAAGAAAATTCACTCAATACCACAAATTCATGAGATTTTGGATGAACTACATGGATCTATGTACTTCTCCAAGATCGATTTTAGGTGAAGTTAGCATTAGATCAAGGTTCATGAGTAGGACATATAAAAAATAGTTTTTATATGCCACTAAGGACATTATGAGCTTCTCTTCATACCATTTGGGATGATGAATGCACCAGCCACCTTCTAGTCATGTATCAATAATATATTCGGGAGGAAGCCACGAATGTTTTTTCTATTTTTTTTTGACGATATTCATATTTATAGCAAGACTTGGAAGGAACACTTGATGCACTTAGAAGAGGTGTTGAGCACATTGAAGGACCATTCACTCTTTGCTAAGGAGTCGAAATGTGAATTCAGAATGATGGAGGTTCTATATTGTTGCAACAATTTCTTGTTATAGTCAAATTTCAAAGTTTTTATTTTAAAATATGAAAAATATTTTGATTCATATACTTTTTAATGAAACACACCAACTCTATTTTTGCACTTCTATTTATTCATTTTTATTATTTATGTATATAAATGATCCTACCACACTACAATATCATTCCTGCACTTTTCAACGGTCCCGATACCGCCCCTGCAAACTATTTCTCTGCCAACTTATCCACAACTATCCCATTTGCCAAATTTCAGTTATTTAACCACCAAATATTTTGATTTAATTGTCTCTAATGTTCAAATAATCATTTGAGACCTAATCATTTAAACTACCAATATATATTGAATCCTATCCTAAAGACAAATTACGCTCTCAATTCTCCAACCAAACATTCTTAGAGTTCACGATATTGTTAGAAAACTGATCGACAAAGGAATTTCAGAGTTCAAAGGTGGTCCACTCAACATCTTCAGCTTTCTTTGGTATTCCAATTTCCTTCAGTATTTGTTAAATTTTCAAAATGAACAATTAAAAGGGGAAGGGAAAATTGCAGACTGAAAACCCTAAGGCTCTTATGATCCCAAATGTAGATGAATTACCATTAGCCAACTTAGACTTTAAAATTGTAGAAACTAAATGTGATTTAAACCTCTATGAAATGCATAATTGGGCCTTCCAGAAATTTGAATACATCAGTGATGAATTTAAAGTTTTTGAATCCATGCTTCCACAATTTAGTTTTTCCCAAACTGGCCATTTTATTGAGTTCGTTAATTGATGTGAAAGTCGATACTTACCTAATCAAAGAGAAATTGACAATTGTAGACCCAAATGGTGAACCCCTATTTTACATAGCCCTAGATTCTATCCTTCAATATTTTAAAATAAGTGTTCCCAGTTCGCTACATGTCTTCTCAACTGAGTCTTTAATGGAAATTTACTTGTTGAATTCCACCTTACCACTCAGCCATGTTACCGAAAATGTCCATACAATTATTTCAATGATTTTTTTTTCTATTAGATATAAAAATGATGAATGGGTTGATGAGGTTATTTTAGGATTCTTTTCAGTTTTTTCACCTGGAAAGAAACCCTTTGTTTTATTCAAATTCAACTAATTTATTTCTGATAACATCCATGAGCAATTTTTGAATTTTTGTGTTGAAAGAGATTTTAAACACCAATCTGTGTTGGTCTATTTGTTCCTATACCATCAATCTAAAAGATTCAAGATGCCACTATAGAAGCGATATTCACAGGGAAAACCAAATTATGTTATCCACTGGACTTCATTAGTAAGGAAAAACTTAGAAGAATTTTTCCTTCACTGATTTTGTAATTCTGTTTTTGTATATATGAATTTGTCTTCTCAATAGTGATGCAACACTAAGGATTTCAACTGGAATCAAAAGGATTTTACAGCTAAGTAGGAAGACAAAAATTGGTGATTGGTATTTGTATAAAACTTTTATAGAAATCAAAATTTATGGTTGTGGGTTGCCACCATATAAGCTACTAGTGTTTCTTCCTCTACAAATTTTTTCTCTAGACTTTATAAGGAAGAGTTTAAATGTATAAGAATTTCATTTTGTGTCAAGGAAACAAAAGACTCAATTAAAATTAAAAGCTCAATTTGGTTATTTTATAATTAATATTGGGGTTTATAATAAAGAAGTAGAGAGTTTACTATCCCAAATGAAGTTTGAATTGAGTTTCAATTGGCATTATTATCCTATTGGAAAAATATCAGCCAACAAACTTGAACAAAAGTCTGCTCCTTATATTCATACTTTAAAGCCAAATATTGAGCAGTTTTCCAATAGGGAAATTTTAGAAGATAATACTTTTTAAGAGATTTGAGAAGAACATGCACCAACTAATACAATTGAAACACCTCACCTAAAGGAGAAAGAACTCAAAGTAACATTTGGAAGCATTTCTCCTACTACTACATGATCAAAATCAACAGAATTTAGAGTGTTCAAGAGAAGGAAAACCAAGGAAACAAAGGAAGAATCATTTGAGGCCATAACTATGGAAGTGTCAAAAACAACAGTGTTGGTGTCAAACAAGCCTATATTTTCTTTCAAATAGATGGAATCAACAATATAAGACCCATCAGTTTCTCCTTGTTCTAGTAGTCAAAATATATTTACTAGATTCATGGAGATTAAGAAGAAGAATGAGTCTATAAAGTTCATTACTTATACACAATTCTGGAAGTAGGTCTCATCTACTCATAATAGATTATTGTCTATATTGGATCTTGAAGCAAGAAATTTTAGTTGTCTTTCTTAAAGCCAAAAGTTCTAGTCCCAAATATTGTTGATGATTATAAAAATTCTCTATTTACTTTTGATACAAAACAAATTCACCCTATATAATAGATATATTTACATAAATAGGCATGTGAATTAATTTATTCTTCTTTAAAAAATTATGCCATGGTTGTTTCTAATTTACAAAATTCTTTGAGAAATATGTATATTCAACTCAAGATGGAAAGGATGTCCTATCTCACCAAAGACACAAGGGTTAAATCTTTAGAGGATATCATCATTAAGTTAGGATTCGATCTTGATGATGTTGATGCCACGCAAGAAATTATCAAAAGTATAAATGATTATATTCAAGCTTTTCATAGGAGACTTAAGTTACCCATAATAGAGCATCCTCGAGCTTAAGAGGTGGGAGAGCTCGTGAAATAAAAAGAAACACTAGAGAAATTTGAAGTAAAAAATGGGCCTAAAATGTAAAATGTACAACCAAAATCATTTTTATAAGAATCAATTGAATTCAAGATGATGATGTCAACCATGGGAGATGATTCACCATTTTTGGAGTAAAAAAGTAAAAAGATTAAAAAAAACTATTTTTTCAACTCATATTTCCAACTTGTCTCCCTATGGTTTTACTCAAATTTTTAGCAGGAGAACTCGTTGGATGTAGAATTTAATTCCTCATCTAAGAAGTACCATGTTTCATACTTTAGATGGACCTTACTATACGAAAAATAAGAAATACATGAAAAACATGATTGAGATAATGTTGTTTCATGTATTTCTCATTTTCGTGTAGTAGGGTCTATCGAAAGTATGGAACATGGGTACTCCTTGGATAAAGAATTAAATTTTGCATCCAACGAGTGCTCATGCTCAAAATTTGAGTAGAACCATAAGAAGATAAGTTGAAAATATGAGCTGGAAAAATAGTTTTTTCTTTTTTCCCTATAAAATTTGATGATGTCATCTAGTCTTATTTTATCATTTCCACTCTTATTTTTTAATATTCCTTAGCAGGGCCATTTTAGACCTCCAAGTTTCTCTAATTCTATGTTGCACATGATTTTTTAATAGAATCTACAGATACAAAATTTGGAGGCAGAAATGGAGAAATTAGTCAAAGAGAAAGAGCATATTGTTAGCACTGTAACTCCTACGAGAGAGACAAAGACACTGGGCAATGACAGTAATAGAAAATGAAATGTATTACTTTTATTTGAAGAATGATGAGATATAAATATTCCTAGGGTGCATTAATTTAGGATGAATATTATCATAGATTCTTACATGATATAGAATTAGATAGATCCAAATTTGCTAATTTTAAAGGAACTATTAGTGGTCAAAGTTTTCTTCAAGGTATCGATGTTAGCCATGATATTCATTTACTATTTCAACAGTTTCTCCCCTTGTTAGACAAAGTAAAAGGACACCAACTAGATCTCTCCAATATACTTTCCCATTTACTATCACATATTTATGTGCCATGACTCTCAAATATTTATACTTTGATATAATGTACAATGTATTAATACCATTGAAAAAATCTATTTATACTGAACTTTGTTATCAGGATCTATACTCTTACCTTTTTCTATAGTGCCATTATTCTCCTCAACTTCGACCAACAAGTTTATCCCCATAGCTTGAAAATTTGTTTCTATTAAAATATTTTCCAAACCTTGTCCTTTCACCAACTTATTTGGCTTTATATCCATGTCATCTTCCTCAATCATTTCTATCCATTTTCCTCTCTTTCCTTCAATGTCACTTCGAGTTAATACACCCTTCACAGCTACATTGGGAACATAAGCAATAATTTATCATTGAAGAACAATAACCCTGAAAGCCTTCAGTGCTTTGACCAGAGCATAAGCTTGTTTTTATAGGATATTTTATTTCAATTATGCCTCCCTTAACACCTTGCTAAATAATGTCATAGGCTATTCCTTCTTTTCTTCATTTCTCTATAAAAGCACTACTGCAATGGTAGAGGAAGAACCAAATGAAAAAATCTGAAACGACTTTGTATAATCAAGGCTTACCAGCACAAGAGCTTCATGAATGACCTCCTTGATCCTTGATAAAGATTCTTTGGAAGCTATAGTCCATTTGAATTCCACACATTCTCTCAAGATATCAGTGATTTCCTTAACAATCTCTGCATAATTTGGGAAAAATATTCTTAAGAAATATATTTTTCCTTTGAAGCTCTGAATCTCTTTTTTACTCCTTGGTAGAGGTACATTTTTAATTGCTTCCACCCTTTTTGGCTGTATTTTAACTCCCTCTTTTGACATAATGTGGCCAAATAATCTTCCCTCCCTTAAGGAAAAAGGAGACTTCTTGGCGTTTAAAGATAGGCCAAACCTTCTACACTTCTGAAAACTCTACTGTAAATGCCCTAGATGCTCCTCATCTTATCTGGAGAAAATTTTAATATCATCCAAGTAAATTACCACAAACTTGAATTTTTTCCCTAAAAAGGCTATGTCCATAACACTTTGAAAAGTGTCACCAACATTCATGAGTCCAAAGGGAATCTTGGAATACATAAAAGTGCCCCATGGAGTTGTAAAAGTTGTCTTCTTGTGATCTTCTTTCTCAACTGAAATTTGGTTATAACTAGAAAGACCATCAATCATAGACATCCTGTTTGATCCTATTACTTTCTGTAGAATATGGTCCATTTTAGGAAGAGGATAGTTGTCTTTCAAAGATGCCCTATTTAGATTCCTGAAATCAATGCACAACTTGATTTATCCATTTTTATTTCTCACAGGAACTAAATTAGCTACCCAATCTGAATATCTAAGAGGAACAACTATTTTTGCTTGCAACACCTTCTTTACTTCCTTCTCTATTGATGGGAGAAATAAGGGGTTTATTTGCCTTAATTTTTGTCTATAATATTTTACCCTTGGTTTTAAAGTAATCTTGTGTTTAATAATACTAGTGTCATATGTTTTCATATCTTCACATGACCAAGAAAATATATCAACAAACTTCTTAAAAAGTTTTACATACCTCTGTTTAAAATTCTCTACGACATCCTTATCAAACCTCACCATCTTTGGTTTTTTATGTGTTCCCATATTACAATAATCAAGGTCTTATTCCAAGTCTATTTTCTTTGGATTGATTGTAACATCATTCAAATTGAATAATCTCTCCAAAGGTACTAAGCCTTTTCATATCACATTATCTAAGAGCTGTAATATATTTTGATTTCCTATAGAATCATTAAAAGATAATCCATTTGTTTTTCTCCTTCAACTTATTCTTCTTGATCAATCTCCAAAGTACCAAAATCACCAATCATTTCCAAAAAATCCTTGATATTCTCTTCATCTTCAAATACTTGCCAATGTTTAATATTATCTCGAATAGATGGCTTATGTCTAATTTCAACTTCATATCTTAACCTGGGATTCAAGGGAGGCTGGAAAGTACTAGCTACGACTGCTAAAGAATCAGCTAATCTATTTGCATCTCTAGGTACATACTTTATATTGAAAGAAACAAAGAAAATGTATACCATATCCCAGACTTCATTTCTATAAGCATTCAAGCTTGGATGCTTTGCTTGACATTTATTCTTGATCTGTTTAACTACTAACTCTGAATCTCCATAAATAGAAATGCATTGTATTCCTAAATTTCTAGCATTTTGCAAACCAATAACTAAAGCTTCATACTCAATAATGTTATTTGTAGAGTCAAATTATAACTTATAAGAGAAGGGCATGAAATGAACTTTTGGGGAAACCAAAATCACTCCTACACCGCTACCATCTCTTGAATAAGCACCATCAAAATATAGGTTCTATGCTCCACTAATTTCCAGCTCCTTACTTTGAATTGTTGAAGGGAGATGCATCTTAGTGTCTTCAACAATTTCTTTTGTCTCTTGTAACATAAAATAGGAAAAGGCATCCTATTTCTAATTATAAACAAAAGAGTTAGTAGAACCCTACTTTGCAATTGTTTTAACAATCTTGGTCTCCCTATATAATCTCCTTTCCTCACCACCAAAAATAGGGATTATGGCATATGTAAAATCTAACTTCAACCCTCCTCCCAATTTGGCTCCTCTGGATCTAGATAAGAGCATTGCAAAACATGCTAGGATGTTTGCATCCACTACATCAATTACAATGATTCTGGCTAGAATTTGAGTGATAGAAACCACCAAGTCCTTAATCAATCCCACACACTTAACCTTTTTAGAATCAAATGAATACACGTCCTTATAAGGCTTAGTGATCTGCAAGTTCAATTGTTTCATAACTAAAAGAGGCATTAAATTGTGAGAGGCTCCATAATCCAACATAGAGTTATGAAGAGTAAAAGTATGCACCAATAGAGAAATTTAGAAAGGAGGAGTGGAAGAATAAACTTCTTCTACATGGAGGTCGAACATTACCACCAGTCCGTCCTCCTGAAAATTCACTATGTCTATTGCACGATTATCCTATGAAAGATTTATAAAATTAGAGACCTATTTCTTATACACTAGAGTTTTAATCAACTCGATTAAAGGAATTGGAACTTTGAGCTTCTCTAATTATTTTATCAAGTTAAAATTATGGCCTTGTTTGATCACTTTCTCTTGTTCTTCTTCAGTCACCTTTTGTTTTGAAACCTTGTGAAAACTATCCATAGGAGGCTAAACAAATTTAATCGATATCTCTGTGTTCAATTATCCTTTTGAACTTTCACCCTACTGAAATGTAACCTTTAGAACTGAACTGACCTATTTCTTTCATCGATCAAGCTTCTTTCGAGGTTTTTGTGGAGTTGCCATGTGTTGAAGAACTTGATATTTTTATCCTTATGCACCATCCTGCACCCTTGACCTTTTCCTTGATCTAAGTTCATACTTCTTGTGTAATTATGCCTGCATGAAATCTGTGAATCTTTGAGAATAATCTTCAATTTCATCCTCATCTAGAGAAACTGGAAATTCAAAAGGCAGATATTCACTTCTAATCATATCCTCTTCTTCCCCATACAAAATAGAAATATGATTTTCCTATTCTTTGAGATTTTCCTCCATTGCTTCCTCTGTTCCCTCCTCAACGTACAAAGGTGGTTGTATTTGATCTTGATCCTTTCTTTCTCTTTGCATAAATTGTAGTGGATGTCTCCCAAATTGAGGGTTGATATTTATATTTTGGACTTGTTGGAACTCTCTTAGTGCATTCATATTCTCCAATTCCATCTTCACCAATTTGTTAGAAAACTTTTTAATGACTTTTGTTATTTCATCTAGTTTCTACGCATGAGAATATTTCGGCTGACTAGCAGTATTTGTTTCTTCTTCTTTTCCTTTGCCTTTATCTTGCTCTTGTTATTTTGGATTAATTTTTCCTGCAATAGAAAATTTTTCTTTGATCTCAAGTGCATCAATTTGTATTTGGTCCAGAGTAGGAGATCTCCTCTCCCTTAGAGTGAAACGAAAATTAGAGTCAAATGCTCCTCCGAATACTATTTTTTCTACTGCAGGAGGTGGCTTAATTTCTTCAGGACAACTATTATACAATTTATTGAATCTCTTAATGAAACCATTAACTCCTTCAGGTTTCATATTTATAGCATTGAATTTGGTTAAGAAGTATTCATGATCTTTATTTTCACCCGATATTGTAGGTTTTAACCCCATACAAAAATAACCTACATACGAATTATTAAAACATAGAAAATTAACAATGTGGGAGCATAACATATAAAACACATATACACAGATATTTTTCCCTGGATCCCAAAATCGGGACTACCAGCTTGATTTTTCATTATGTTCCTTTCAATGCTATAATACATATTTATACATGCTGAATCATCAAATACCATGGAACAAAAACCATCACATCCAAAACCATGTGAAAAAATCATGCATAAAACCATAGGTAGGTCCGCCCAACCTAATATAGGATCCAAAGACGCAATCGACGCAATGAAGGGGGGGCTTTGCCCTCCCTCTAATCCTTTGGTTAACTATGCGGGCTAGTCATGGAAAGAATATAACACAACCCAACATTCTCCCACTTGTTGTTTTCTTTCCACAAGGGGACACAAGAGCGATTAGTCATTTATCTAGCCCTACAACACCCATTGTTTCTCTACACCAAGAGAACTTCTCAGAGGCCACAAATTTTGTCAATGCATCTACAATATTCTTCAAAGTGTCCACCTTTACCAGCAACACCTTTTTGTCTTCAATCATATCCCTCACAAAGTGATACTGAACATCAATGTGCTTTGTCTTTGAATGATATGTAGGGATCTTTGCCAAGAAAATTACACTTTGGCTGTCACAGTCTATCGTTATAGCTCCCTATACTAACCCCATATTTGAACACAATCTCTGCAACCAAATTGCTTCCTTGCTTGCATGAGTGGCTGCCATGTATTCTGCCTTTGTAGTTGATAGTGCCACTATAGATTGTTTCTTACTCATCCAACTGACTGCACCTCCAAATAGGTTAAGAGCATACCCACTTGTAGATCTTCTTTGATCTAGATCTCCAACCTAGTCCGCATCAACAAATCCATGCATATCCAACACTCTGTCCAATCCTAGTCTTCCTTGATAGCACAAACCATAATCACTAGTGCCACAGAAATACCTGAAAACCCACTTCACTATTGTCTAATGCTCCTTCCCTGGTTTTGACATAAACCTGCTCAATACTCCCACTGCATGTGTAATGTCTAGTCTAGTACATACCATTACATACATCATGCTACTAACTGCACTTGCATATGGAACATGGGACATGTCCTCTTCCTCTTCTTGTGTCTTGGGACACTGCTCAGCAGATAAGCTCACACCTACAGGAATAGGAACCTTCACCAATTTACTATCCTGCATAAAACCTCTACAGTATTGTCTCGACATACTTCCTCTAGTTTAATAAGAGCTTCCTCTTTTCCTGGTAACTTTTAATTTCCATGCCCAAAATATAGTTTGCAGCACCAAGGTATTTCATGTCGAATTTGGAGGACAATTGGGTCTTCAAATCCTGGATAATTTCTTCATCATTTCCAATTAGCAACATATCATCCACATACAAGACCAGATAAATAACATGGTCACCAATTAATTTAAAATACACATAATGATCTACTTTGCTACTGGTGAAGCCAAGTGCCCGTATAAATGTATCAAATTTCTGATACCACATCTTTGGTGATTGTTTTAACCCATACAGAGACTTCTTTAATTTGCATACCATTTATTTCTTACCCTCCACCGCAAAAACTTCAGGTTGCTTCATGTAGATCTTCTCTTCCAGATCCTCGTGAAGAATTTTTGTCTTCACATCCATATTTTCTACCTCAAAATCAAAAGCAACATCAACGAATAAAAGTAATCTAATAGAAGCTACCTTGGCAATAGGAGAAAAAATATCAATAAAATCAATTCCTGGCACCTTGGAATAACCTTTTGCTACCAACTGAGATTTGTATTTCTACACCTTTCCTTTTGCATTTGTCTTCTTCTTGAACACCCATTTGCTGTCAATGGGTTTCCTTCCAGTTGCCAACTTCACCAGATCCCAAGCCTCATTTTTGTGCAAAGATTCCATTTCATCAACCATGGCCTCTTTCTAGAGTTTGCCATCATCTGAATCCACTGCTTCCTTCATAATTTTGGGATCATCATCAGTAATAGATAAAGCAAAATTTGAACAAAAATCAAATGGACTATACCTCTCCGGCTGCCTTCTTTCTTGAATTGATCTTCTCACACCCGGAGTTTGTGGCTCTTCATCTTCTAATTCCTCCTCTACTATAGAGTTTGATTCTTCCTCCTTAAGATCAAACTCTATCTTCTTAGGTTCCTTTGGTTGGACTTCATGTTTAATAACATCTTTCACCTCTCTAAACACCACACCTTGGCTGTACACAACCTTTCTTGTTAATGGGTTCCAAAGCTTATAACCCTTTAAGCCATCCTTATACCCAATAAAGATGCACTTTTCAGATTTACTATCCAACTTGGTTCTTTTGTCCTTTGGAACATGCACATATGCATCACATCCAAATACCTTCAGGTGTGAAAGAGAGGGTTTCTTACCAGTCCATACCTCTTGTGGAGTCTTATCCTCCAATGCTGATGAAGGTGATTTGTTGACCAAGTAGAATGCTGTCTCCACTGCCTCTGCCCAGAATTCCCGTCCTAACCCAGTCTGACTGAGCATGCTTCTTTCCGTTTCCATCAATGTCTTGTTCATTCTTTCTACAAATCCATTTTGCTCAGGTGTGTATGAGTAGTATTCTGCCATGCTATACCCCACTTCTAATAGAATTCTTCAAATTCCTTGCTGCAAAACTCTCGACTGTTATCTTTCCTCGATACCTTTATCTTCTTCTCTGTTTGGTTTTCCACTAGAGCCTTAAATTCTTCAAACTTGTCAAAGACTTTAGATTTCTTCTTAAGGAAATATATCCATGTATTCCTTGAGAAGTCATCTATAAGTGATACATAGTACACAGACTTACCCATTGATGGAACCTTCATAGGTCCAAACACATCATTATGCACAAGTTCTAATATATGTTTTCCCCTCTTACCACTAGAGGGGAAATTCACCCGATTCTGCTTCCCATATACACAATTTTCACAGAAATCAAAATCTGAAGAGCTATTACTCATACCTTTACCGTGAATTATTTGAAGGCCCTTCTCTCCAATATGTCCAAGCCTTTGATGCCACAACATGGCCTTCTCTCCAGAGACCACTAGATTTTCTGCTCCACTTTTAGGAACCACAAAACTATTGCACCCATCAACAACAATGCTATTTTGCAGCTTGTACAAAGTTCCAATTCGAACTCCCCACATTAATACTAGTGCCCCCCGAACCATCTTACAGGTATCATTGTTGAACACTGTTTTTACACCTGCATCATCTAGCTTTCTTACAAAAATTAGATTTCTGGCTGATGCAGGAATATGCAGAACACTTGGAAGTGTTCTAACCCTTCCACCTTGCAACTTCAACTTTACTTTATCGCGACCAACAATTCTAGCCTTACTATCATCCCCCAAGAAGACATCATCACCATCATATTTCTCATACTCACATAACCACTCTCTGTGCGGAGTGAAGTGAAAGGATGCACCTCAGTCAATCAACCATGCCTCATGATATACATGTGTACTTCAACAAGACAAGTACACATCCCCACCTTCATCTGAGGTGGTTTTCATCTCTGCGGAAGGAGAATCATCAGATCACTTTCCTTCATCAGGAGCTTTAGATTTACAGTTCCTTTTGTAGTGCCCTTCCTTTTCGCATTTCCAGCACACCACCTTTAGAGGTTTTCCTAGAGATTTAGATCTCCATCTAGATATAGATCTCCCACTCAATGACTTATTTTTGTTTCTGTTTTGGGACCATCCTCATACAGACAAGGTATCACCATTCTGGCTCTCCATATTTTTCTGTCTCATCACCTCCATCGGCAAGGATGAGACTATTTCATCAAACTGCAAGGCAGTTGTATTGCTACCTATTGTGATAACTAGACTATCCCACGAATCTGGTAGAGAACACAACAAACTGATGCACTTATCTTTATATGAAATTTTAATATCAACAGATAATAACTAACTTACCACAGTATTAAATGCATTTAGATGCTCTGTTATTGATTCTCCATCTTTCATCCTCAAATTATACAGCTTTTTCCCCAGGAACATTTTATTCACCAGAGACTTAAATTGGTACAAAGTTCCTAACTTGTCCCACAAAGCCTTCACCGTAGCTTCCCTTGATACATTCAACAATACTGAATCTGAGACACAAAATTGCATTGTGCTCTTTGCCTTCCGATCTAACTTCTTCCATTCTTCATCGGACACTCCCATTTTTTTAGTACCTGGATCTACCATGATCCACTGATCTTTATCCACCAACAAATCCTCCATCTTGAGTTTCCACAACTCAAAACTTTGACCATTAAATTTCTTGATCTCTATATTTCCACTACTCGCCATCTTCTTTCACCACCAGAATCGATCTCACAGATATCCCACTGAACAAGGTCTACCACAGGCTCGAGCGAAACCCCTCAACAACAAAGGCATCCCCTTGAAGCCAAAATAGCTCCGATACCAAATGTATGTTTTAACCTCATACATAAATTACTTGCATACGAATTCTTAGAACACAAAAAATTAACAATGTGAGAGCATAACACATAAAACACATATACACAGAGATTTCCCCTGGATCCCAAAACTAGGACGACCAGGTTGATTTTTGATTATGTTCCTTTCAATGTTATAATGCATATTTATACATGCTAAAGCATCCAATACCATGGAGTGAAAACCGTCGCATCCAAAACCATTGATCGAAAACCATCGCGTCCAAAACCATGTGTGAAAATCATGCACAAAGCCATAGGTAGGTCTGCCCAACCTAATATAGAGGGGGGTTACTTTCACCCTCAAACCCCCTATGACCCCCCCGCTACGCAATCAACACAACCAAGGGGTAGCTCCCCCCCCTCTAAACCCTCGATTAAATACATGGGCTAGTCTTGGAATGAATATAAAACAACCCAACACATATCTGTGTAAAACATTTTCTAACTCTTCCCAAGTATTAATAGAATTGGAAGGAAGAGTTTTAAACCACGTCCTTGCCTCCTCATCCAATGATTGAACAAATAGTATCATAACAAAATCTAAAAACTCAACATTCAAGTTCTCAGCAAATGCACAGAATGAAGCAATATGGTTTTATGTTGTCATCTCATCCTCCCTTGTAAATTTGGGCAACAAATCCAAATAATATTGTGGCATTTCATTCATTTCCTCAACCAAATTCAAAGGTGCATATCTGTTCACCAGGAAAGCTGAGATAGACATATTTACATTTGGAAGAGAAACACAGGGACTTGTTGCTTGGAAAAAAAATTACTAAGGTGGAATAGGAGAAATAGGAACTCATTGAATAATACTAGAAACAAATTGATGGGAAATTGAAGTATTAACTATTTTAACTTCTTGAAATTCAAGAAAAGAGAATGAAACCAACTCAAAAGATTTTTATCCTAAAGTTGGTTAAGGAAAAATAGTTTGAGATAATGTAGAATATTCTTGAAGAAAATCAATATTTTTAATAATTTCTTCTCACTTAACACCAAACAAATATTGACTAGAACTGGTACTAGGAGCAGATACAGTGGGGTTTGGGGTAACAGGTGTTTTAGCTTTCCAAACTCTCAGAGAAACTAACTTCTCTATGTCTGAAAGAGAAGGAGTTTTTTGTTGTGAGGTATCAAACCTCATGTGTGATCTTTTAGGAGCCAGGACTGTTATCTAGGTGAGAGACTCGGCATAATCACTTTCTTTTCCCACCAACCAAAGAAATGATTTTAAAGTAAAAACCCAAGGAAGAATAATCTCAAATATTCATTCCCTTGAAACGACACCAAAAAAAATGTTGTACCTTGGGAGAAAATCTCTAGTGGAAAGGAGATCAGTGCCCAAGAAGTTTATTCATAATTATAAAAGAACTAATTGATTGTCCCATCATTTCATAAAACCCCAGAAATTTAATTAAAACCCTTTAAATTTCCATATGTAACAATGTTTCCAAAGTGGCCTTCTAATGTTGACAAATGAACAAAGAACAGAAAGAGGTAATAGTGGAAAGTTTTAGATAATAGGACGCCTTGCACATAATCTTTTATGTTCAACTTTAGAAGAGATATGAATAATATGAAATGAAATCCAAGAAAGAGGAGTGCATCTTTAAGGTATTTTAAATTTTATTTACAGAACTCAAACTCACAACACTGTAAAATTAAAGCCCAACAACTTCATTAATCTTTTCTAAAAGGAAGAATAAACACAAGATGAAACAGGAAAAGCTTATCATACCCAACAAATTTTGGAATCATTGTGAAAACTTTTATTCATCAACACATGAAAAGTGAAAGTACAAAACTGTATTTTCCTTTCAGGTCCAAAATTCTGGAACCCTTCAAATTCCTTAGAAAGTTTTTTTTATACAAAATTTCAAAGGGCAGTTATAAAACTGTCAACCCTCTAAAATACTTTAGGAAAAACTACCCTCTTATTTGAATACTACATTTAGGAAATAAAAATTATATTAATATGAAATATTTGTGCTAAAACATTATAAAACGTTGTCACTAAAAACATATTTGTCATTGGGTGATTTGTGACTCATGAACAAAAGAAGGTCCTGCTACATCAGCTTCTTGGGGTGTCATCCATTCTCTACACTTTCTATAGATATCCAATTTTGCATTTGAATTGGTCATGAACTTGACATGAACCATCTTGAATTCAGTGATTTTGTTGTACATTGTTTTCTCAACAAACAATATCCTCACCATCCAAAGAAGCTGAAATTATTTGCATAAATAATTAACAATAGTAGCCCATTTAATCACTATTGTCGTTTCATGTGTAGAACTAGTTTTGATTTTAGCTTCTATAAGCAATGTCTCATAAGTCTCCAAAGGTAGAAAGTTCCCTTGTTGATCCCAACATGATGGTAAAGTTGTCCTAGTTCTTTTATCAAAAGTAACATTAAACTTCATTACAGACTTCTTTACTTCTTTGAGCTTCTTCTCAACCATTTTTCTATATAAATTCCTCACTATTACTTTATGGATTTCCATCACATACTTAGTCTTGTCTTC
The DNA here is from genome assembly GCA_000404065.3 of Pinus taeda. Lineage (NCBI taxonomy): Eukaryota > Viridiplantae > Streptophyta > Pinopsida > Pinales > Pinaceae > Pinus > Pinus taeda. The sequence goes on along the minus strand of APFE030864047.1, from coordinate 182,808 downwards.
AATTACAACATCTCTTAACTCTTGTGTAGAGTTAGAATGCATAAAATCAATCATATTCTTAGAAAATTTATCTCTTTGTTGTAACTTATATTTAGTGGCCATGATTATACCCTCCATATCTCTAACAACAATATTTTCTTCTTCAACAATAAGCAAGAATCCCCAAATATTTTTTACTATATTTATAATATCATTCCACAAGATTTCCCTTTTCTGAATGAGGGACATGTTCCCTTTTATCTTTTCTTTCATCTCTTTGATTTCCTAGTAGGAAAATTGGTAGCCATTTATGTATTTTTCAGAATTCTCTTTTGCCATGAATAATTCATCATCAATGGCTTTAATGACCTTCATTTCATTAAAAAAATCATTTTGATTCTTCTTCATTTCATTTTAAGCAATTTTCAACTCATGCATGATATGAGTTAGTTTTGCAGTCGGGTCTTTAGAATCAACTTGCACCAGAATCGTACAAGCTTGTGAGTTAATTTTGTGCTACAAGGAAAAATTCATTTCTTTTAACTTAGCCACTTCTTTGTTTCTCTATAATAATTCATTAGTTAGCACTCTTTTCTCTTTATAAACTTGTGTAACCTCTATAGCCATTGGATGTTCTACATAAGATAATTTCAATATCTTCCTGAGAATCTATATCTCAGCCTCCTTGCCCTGCAACAATTTATGAACTCCACTCATATATTTAGGGTTGACCCCAATTTTAACAAACAAATTTTTCAACTCATTTTGATTTTTCAATGCCCTTGAATTTTCTTTTTCGAATTTTAGTTAACCAATAACCTTCTCCAACATGTCTTCTTCTTTGCTGGCAACTGAAAAGGTTTTACTCAAATCATTTCAAATTAATTCTCCAAGCTACCTGTGGAGATTAATTTTATTAGGTAAAGGGATCTTCCTAGCATCTACTATTAAATTAACATTTTCGAAACCTGATGAAGAGGAATCAGCCAATGCAGAAGCATAAGAAAATGAAATCCTAAGTTCATTACTTTCTATATGCATGGAAAATAACAATCTTGTTTGAGAATTTGAAGATGATTGAGCCCTTCATAAGATAATTTCAATCTTTTAGCTACTCCATATGTATCTCCATCCAAATAAATAATCTCCTCTCTACCTCTCTTCAAATTCTTTTCATTTTCCATAGGAGTGTTAACCACTAACCCTCTTGTTGAAATGGAATGACATTCATTAGCCATATTTTCAATCTATGTGTTATAGATATATTTGGGCACTGCAACCCCAACCTTATATGTCGATAAACCAAGGGCTCCTTAATCCATAAAAGTGTGGTTTCATACCCTAAAGGATCATGGTCAACTTATTACATCATTCCCTAGAAGTTCCACCTGAAAAACCACTCAAAACTGGCCAAAACTGGACCATATTGACTGTTCCACTCTCAGGGTGTGATGCATACTGACTCCTACACTAGCCAGGTGCAAAGCATACTAACTCCTACACTAGCCAGGTGTGATGCATACTGAAGAGGCCTTCTGTGGGGTGCGATGAGCGAGAATGGATAAATGTATGAGACAGTTTGCTAAGTGGATGCTCATGGAATCTTCTAGAAACTTCTCCTATGCCACTTGCCTCTCTGAATTCGCCTAGGGATCAGTAAGAGATCTAAGAAATCTCCAAGTGGAATGAAACTAATAAAAAACCCAGAGATGACTCACACCCTTGCAGGCATCTATAAATGTATCCCTCATTTGAGAGATCTAGAGGCTAGAATTTTGTAATTTGTAAGGAAGTGTTGATAGTTTGTCTTTGAGAAGGAACATTGTATTGTTGGGTGATCTTGCTTTTCATGAGGTGAAGAGGGCTTTGATGATGGGAGGATGATGCTATATTAGACAACTGGGTTGTAGTCCTCTCTTCTATTATTAATAAAGTTCTTTGAGTTTCCTCCATAAAATCTTGTATTTGTGAATGTTGTTATTTGTAAATGCCATTGTATGCTCATTGTATTTCTAATTTTGCAATGTTTATGATATCATAGATCGAGATGATTCGATGGTGTTTTCTTGCTTCGTTTCTACAGGTATACTCTAAGCAGGACAAGTAGGAGAAGAGTTGCAAGCTCTGTCAAGGAGGAGAGAAATCAAGCAAGGAGTCAAGCGGAAGATCCAGGTTTGTCCCTTTGCTTCTCTCTTATCTATCATACATAGAGGAAATCACAAATTTCTTTGATTGTTTATTTCTAGGATCACTGTCAATCCTAGTGGGACTAGCAGTTCAAAAAGACACTAGTTTTCTCCGAAACACTATGGTCGAGCTTCATGAAAGAAAGGGGTATAACCATTCTCCACTCTTATGCTTGAAATCACATGTCAATGATCATAGGCCCATTTTTATCCCAATAGCAAATCCATCTCTTCTATAATTTGTTGGACTTCTTCTGTTGCTTGTGTGGCATTTACAATGAAAGGACCAAAATTTCTTGGCAATCTAAATAGATGCCCTTTCTTGGCTAGCACAAAATAGACCTGGTCCACATTTAAAATGTATGTTATAAATTCCAAGGCAAACAACTTCATAGGAAAAAAGGTTGGAAATTTGTAAGGTTCAATATTAGCATCATACAACCTAATCCCAGAATAATATTCAAAAGAATACTAGTCTCCTACTCTCATATCCTTGCTCAACTGAAGGAAAGGCTAAGGTTTAGGCAAAATAGTAAGTGCATGTGAACTATTAATAATTGAATATGCCACTAAAAGAAATAAGGCAACAAAATTCAGTAGGCCTTCCTTCTTCGGGTTACTCCTCACTATATTAGTCTAGAAAATAACTGACTATTTGTTCTTATGGGGATTCATGATGTTTAAACCCAAATGCATGAACTTTTCAATATGAGAGTAGAAGAAGAGATATGTAATTAAAGAAAGGAACTTAAAACTACTAGTGAGTGAGAAGTTCATGAATTGAGCATTTACTACCCCTTCCCAAAAACATGAATATCTAAAACAACTTCAAGCTTCATCATTAGACTAAAAAGACCAAGAGTAACTTTATCAATAACTGAAGCATCATCTCTTCCTACGATCTTAGTTAAAATCAAGAGAATATTCCTAAAATCATCAACAAAAGTATCTAATGGAAACTGATTTGGATCCAAATACTTTTTTTTCCCACTTGACATCAGATGAAAGAGAATTTGGGAATACTCTTGACCTGACAAATTTTCAAGATAAACTAACAAAGTTTCATCAGAAAAAGAGGTATATGTACTAGTAGAGGGAAAACAAAATTCCTGTTGAATTAATAGGGAGGACACTTGGAAAATATTTTCTGTTGACTTATCCATTACAAAACACTTCTTTGGATATATAGCTAATACTAACCAATGTATAAATTATGGGAAGAAATGCGTTTCAGAGATGAAAGACGAAAGGCCACCAGACATGACTGCAACAATATAAAATGGGACATTAGCTTGATTTCTGAGGACATACTAATAGGTCTCCAAATGATTTAAATTGCACACTATGTCGAAAATGTCTCTTTCAATATCCATGAGTGGAATGTGGAATGTGATGGGTGAATGTGTAAATACCTAGCAATGATAGACAATGTTGACTAGGAGTTTTACTAGATAATTTGGAGGCCAAGACAACAAGAGTAGGAAGAAAAATTATGTGAGAATGAGTTAAAGTGAACACTTATAGGTTAAATGGAAGAGCAGGAGGTGAAAACAAGAATTCAATGCTTTTGTATAAAATTAAAATTTCTTGTAGAGTGAAGTAAATGTTGAAATGAAGTGCATGGATGATAGATGGCAGAGAGAAAGATTATGTGGCAGAATGAGTGGTGGGGGAGAACTTGCTTGTTGATGACATCAACCTGGCTTTCTGACAACATTGTGAGGGATGTCTTCAGTATGGGGCATCTTCAGAGGAGTGCCTCTGCAATCAATATAAGCCATAAATTAGAAGTCAACAGGCTATTGCGAAAGTATTTATGGAGGCACACCTCCTGCTAATGTCTATGTTGTTTGCGCTGTCGGGTTTGGACCATTTCGTGGGCCTCGTTACACAATTCATTTCGGTTGTGATACATGCCTGTATTTTAGCCTTTTGAATGTTAAATCCAGGACCCACTATCATCTTAAGAACTATGCTAATTTTGATTAGTTCATTAACAAATAACCCAAGGTGCTTTTCAACCATCTATCTCTCTCTCTCTCTCCTCTCTCTCTCTCTCTCTCTCTCTCTCTCTCTCTCTCTCTCTCTCTATAATATTATATATATTATATATATATATTATATATATATATATATAAACAAATCTTTGATTTTTTTACAAAATATGCTCAAATTTAAAACACATTACAACATCTAGCTCCACCTAGGGATAATGCTTTTCAAAAAGAAAAAAAACTAAGAATTGAAAATTAGTGGCTTCTCCTTGGGCATGGAGTCAAATTGTAACTTAGAACATTACAATGAATAACTCACTGAAATATTTACAATGACCACACCGGTATATACAGTGATGAAAAGGATTGCAAGTTAATACTGGAAGTAATGTTTGAGATACTGCCCATTCATTAATAGTTGGATAATATCACCATCAAGATTTTTGATATAAAATTTTTGTTTTCTCTAGACTTTTCTATCTTGAAAGGACCAAACCAAAAATGGTCAAACTTGCCATGTTTGCCTTTGTCTTCCCTCCTTGCATCCCATCTGAGTACTAGATCTCCAGGCTGAAAAATGATATATTTAGCTTTTTTGTCAAAAACTAGTTTCATTTTCTCTTAGCAACCAAACAAATTATCCATGAATTTCTCTCTGTTTTCATTGAGCTCTATCATCTGGTTCATTATTCTAATGAGGGGACTTGATTCTTCCTTAACATATTGGAGAAATGATGCAACAAGTTTTATTAATTGGCTAGGAAATAAAGACATTTTTCCATATACGATCTCAATGGTGACTTCCCAGTGGGCCTTCTTGGAGTTACTCTACTTGTCCTTAAAGCAAACTTCAGTTTAGAATCCCAATAATTTTGATTTTCTGCAATAGTCTTCTTAAGTATTTTCACCAAATATTTGCTAGAATACTTTGCTAACCCATTCCCCTGTGGGTGATAGATAGTAGAGTGAGACAAAATTACATTATACTTTTGACATAAATAAATTAATATTACAGATTTCTTCCTGTGACAACTTCCACCCTTTTTTTAAAATAGTATGTACCTATCAAAATCCACTTATACTACCCACTAGATAATGGATTGATTTCTCCTATGAAATCCAATCTCCATTGTATGAAAGGTTTCTCCACAAATAATGGAATTAAAGGAAATGGTGCTAGTCATTTCTTTTCAGAAAAAAATTGACGCTTTTGAAAAATCCTTACCAATATAAAAACATCCGAAAATAGAGAGGGCCAAAAAAACCCAGCTTTTAAAATTTTATGAGTTGTTACCCTCCATCCATAGTGTCCACCACAAAGATATACATGATATTCATTTACTATTTCAATAGTTTCTCCTTTTGTCATACAAAGTAAAAGGACACCAACCGGATCCCTCCAATATAGTTTCCCATTTACTATCACATATTTCTGAGCCTTGACTCTCAAATATTTATACTTTGATCTGTATAAATTAGGAGGAATAGAGAAAACATAGACAATGTATAATGTCTTTATACCATTGAGAATAAAGGTTTTTATACTGAACTTTGTTATCAGGATCTGTATTCTTACCTTTTTATGCAATGGCATTATTTTCCTGACCTTTAGCCAGCAAGTTTATCCCCATAGCTTGAAAATTTGTTTATGTTAAAATCTTTGCCAAACCTTGTCGTTTCACCAGCCTATTTGGTTTTATATCCATGTCATATTCTTGAATCCTTTCTATCCAATTCCCCCTCTTTCCTTCAATATCACTTTGATTCAATACATCCTTCACAACTGCATTGGGGACATAAGCAATAATTTGTGATTGAAGAACATAGACCCTAAAAGTATTCATTGCTTTGACCAGAGCATAAGCTTGTTCTTCCAGGAAATTGTATATCAATTATGCATCGCTTAACACCTTGCTAAATAATGCCACATGTTGTTCCATTTTCTATTCATTTCTTTATAAAAGCATTGCTACAAGGGTAGAGGAAGAAGCAAATGAAAAATCTGAAAAGGACTTGTATAATCAGGGCTTACCAACAAAGGAGCTTCCTGAAGGGCCTCCTTGATCCTTGAGAAATATTCTCTGGTAGCTACAGTCCATGTGACTTCCACACCTTCTCTGAACATATCAGTGATTTCATTAACAATCTCCACATAATTTGGGACAAATCTTCTTAAGAAATTTATTTTTCATAGGAAGCTCTGAATCTCCTTTTTACTCCTTCGCAAAGGTCCATTTTTAATTTCTTCCAATCTTTTTGGGTATTTTTTAACTCCCTCTTTTGACACAATGTGGCCTAATAATCTTCCCTCCCTTAAAGAAAAATGAGACTTCTTGGGGTTTACAGATAGGCCAAACCTTCTACATTTCTGAAAAATCTGTTGCAAATGCTCCAAATGCTCCTCATCTGATCTGGAGAAAACTATAATAGCATCCAAGTAAATTACCACAAACTTGTATTTTTCCCCTATAAATGCTATATCCATAGCCCTTTGAAAAGTGGAACCAACATTCATTAGTCCAAAAGGCATCTTGGCATACATAAAAGAGCCCCATGGAGTTGTAAAAGTTTTCTTATTTTGATCATCTTTATCAACTGAACTGGTTATAACTAGAAAAACCATCAATCATAGATATCATGTCCGATCCTGTTACTTTCTATAGAATATGGTCCATTTCAGGAAGAGGATAGTTGTCTTTCAAAGATGCCCTCTTCAAATTCCTCAAATCAATGCACAATCTGATTTCTCCATTTTTCTTTCTCACAGAAACTAAATTAGCTACCCAATCCGAATATCTAAGAGGAACAATTATTTTTTCTTGCAACAGCTTCTTAACGTCCTTCTCTATTGATGGGAGCAATAAGGGGTTTGTTTGACTTAAATTCTTTTTATAATCTTTTACACCTGGTCTTAGAGGAATCTTATGTTGAATAATACTAGTGTCATATGTTTCCAGATCTTCATATGACCAGGAAAATATATCAACAAACTTATTAAAAAGATTTACATAGCTCTGTTTAAAATTCTCTGCAACATCCTTAGCCAACCTCACCATATTTGGTTGTTGTTGTGTTCCCATATTACAATATTCAAGGTCTTCTTCCCAGGCTGTTTTCTTTAGATTGACTACAACATCATTCGAATTGAATAATATCTCCAAAGGTACTAAGAATTTTGGTATAACATTATCTTTGAGTTGTAATATCTTTTGATTTCCTATAGAATCCTTAAAAGAAAATCCATTTTTATGTTCTCCTTCAACGTCTTCTTCTTGATCAATCTCCAAATTGGAAAACTCACCAATCATTTCCAGAAAATCCTTGATATGCTCTTCATCTTCAAACACCTGTTAATGTTTACTATTATCTTGAATATATGGCCTATGTTTGATTTCAACTTCATATCTTAACTTGGGATTCAAGGGAGGCTTGAAATTACTAGCTGCAACTGCTAAAGAATCAGAAAATCTATTTGCGTCTCTAGGTACATACGATATATTGAAAGCAATAAACAAATTGTCTACCAGATCCTAGAATTCATTTCTGTAAGTCTTCAAGCTCAGATGCTTTGCTTGACATTTATTCTTGATCTGTTTAACTACTAACTCTGAATCTACATAAATAGAAATGCATTGTATTCCTAAATGTCTAGCATTTTGAAAACCAAGAATTAAATCTTCATACTCGGTAATTTTATTTGTAGAGTCAAATTATAATTTATAAGAGAAGGGAATGAAATGAACTTTTGGGGAAAGCAAAAGCACTCATGCTCCACTTCCATCTCTAGAATAAGAACCATCAAAATATAGCTTCCAGACTCCACTGATTTCTAGCTCCTTACTTTCAATTGCTGAAGGGAGATGCACCTTAGTGTATTCAATAATTCTGCCTGTCTCTTGTAATGTGAAATAGGAAAAGTCTTTCAGTTCCTGAATGTAAACAGAAGAATTACTAAAACCATCCTTTGCAATTGTTTTAAAAAACCTGGTATCCCTGTATAATCTCATTCCCTCACCATCAAAAACATGGATTATGGCATATGTAGAATCTAACTTCAACACTCCTCCTAATTTGGCTCCTCAAGATCTAGATAAGAGCATTCCAAAACATGCTAGCATGTTTGCAAAAACTACATCCATTACAATGCTTCTGGCTGGAATTTGGGCCAGAGAAACCACAAAGTCCTTAATCAATCCCACACACTCAACCTTTTTAGAATCAAATGAATACAAATCCTTATAAGGCTTAGTGATCTGCAAGTTCAATTGTTTCATAACTGAAAGAAGCATTAAATTGTGAGAGGCTCCAGAATCCAACATAGAGTTATGAAGAATAAAAGTATGCACCAATAGAGAAATGTAGAAAGTAAGAGTGGAAGAATCAACTTCTTCTACATGGGGGTTGAACATTACCACCAATTTTTCCTTCTGCAAATTAACTTTGTCTGCTCCATAGTTATCTTGTGAAATATTTATAAAATTAGATAATTTTTTCTTATATACTAGAGTTTTAATCAACTTAGTTAAAGGAATTGGAACTTGGAGCTTCTCTAATTATTTTATCAAGTTAAAAGAATGGACCTATTTAATCACTTTCTCTTGTACTTCTTTAGTCACCTTTTGTTTTGAAACCTTATGAAAACTATCCATATGAGGCTGAAAATATTTACTCAATACCTCTATGTTAAGTTTTCCTTTTGAAGTTTCACCCTGCTAAAATGTAACCTTTGAACTAAATTGACCTGTTGTTTTCCTCGATCAAGCTGCTTTGGAGGTTGTTGTGGAATTACCATGTGTTGAAGAATTTGATATTTCTGTCCTTATGCACCATCATGTACCCTTGACCTTTTCCTTGATCTAAGGTCGTACTTTTGTGTTATTCTAACTACATGAAATATGTGAATCTTTGACAATAATCTTCAATTTCATCCCCATCTAGAGAAATTGGAAATTCAGAATGAAAATCTTCACTTCTAATCATATCCTCTTCTTCCCCATACAAAATAGAAATATGATTATCATGTTCTTTGAGAGATTACTCCATTTCTTCCTCTATTCCATCCTAAATGTACAGAAGTGGTTGTATTTTATCTTGATCCTTTAATTCTCTCTGCATAATTTCAAGTGGTTGTCTCCTAAATTGAGGGTTGAAATTTCTATTTTGGACCCGCTGGAACTGTCTTGGTGCATCCTTATTCTCCAATTCCATCTTCACCAATTTGTTAGACAGATTTTTAAAGAATTTGGTCATTTCATCTAGTTTATGCTCATGAGGATCTTTTGGCTAAGTGGTAGTATTTGTTTTTTCTTGTTTTCCTTTGCCTTTATCTTACTCTGGTTCTTCTGACTTAATTTTTCCTACAACAGACAAATTTGCTTCGATCTCAATTGCATCAGTCTATATTTGGTCCAAAGTAGAAGATATCCTCTCCCTTAGAGTGAAACCAAAATCAGAGTCAAATGCTCCTGCAAATACTACTTTTTCTCTTGCAGGAGGTGGCTTAATTTCTCTAGGGAAATTATTATACAATTGATTGAATCTCTTAACGAAATCATTAAATCCTTCCCCAGGTTTCCTCTTTATATCATTGACTTCGGTTTAGAAGTATCCATGATCTTTATTTTCACCCCATTTATGTGTAAAAACATTTTCTGACTCTTCCTAAGTATTACTAGAATTGGCAGGAAGAGTTTTAAACCACTTCCTTGCCTTCTCATCCAATGGCTAAAAAAATAATATCATAACAACATCTAAAAATTCAACATTCAAGTTCTCAACAAATGCACAGAATGAAGAATTATGTTTTTCTAGTATTATCTCATTCCCCCCTATAAATTTTGGCAAAAACTTCAAATAATATTGTGGCATTGCATTCATTGGTTGAGCCAGATTCAAAGGCGCATATCCATTCAACATGAAAGTCGGGATAGCCATATTTGGATTTGGAATAGAAAAACAGGGACTTGCTGCTTGGAAAACAAATGACTAAGGTGGAATAAAATAAATAAGTATCGGTCGAATCATACTACAAACAGATTGATGGGAAACTGAAGTATTAACTATTTTAACTTCTTGAAATTCAGGAAAAGGGAATGAAACTGACTCAAAAGATTTTTCTTCTCAAGTTGGTTCAAGAAAAATAGTTTGAGAGAATCAAGAATATTCTTGAAGAAAAACAAGATTTTTAATAATTTATTTTGACTTATAACCAAACAATAATTTCAAATCTCTATTCCCCAGCAACGACACCAAAACAGTGTTGTACCTTGGGAGACAATATCTAGCTGAAAGGAGATAAGTGCCCAATATATTTATTCATAACTATAAAATAACTAATTGATTTACCCATAATTTCATAAAACCCTTTAACTTTCCATAAGTAAACAATGTTTCCAAAGTGGTCTTATAATGTTGGATACAAATTAACAAAGAACAGAAAGAGGTGATAGTGGAAAGTTTCATATAATAGGTTGCCTTGCACATAATATCTTATCTTCAACTTTAGAAGAGATATGAATAATGTGAAATGAAATCTAGGAAAGAGGAGCCCATATTTAAGTTTTTTTAACTTTAATTTACATAGACACGAACTCACAACACTATAAAATCAAAGCCCAACAACTTCATTACTGTTTTCTGAAAGGAAGAATAAACACAAGATGAAACATGAAAAACTTATCATACCCAACAAATTTTGGAATCATTGTGAAGACTTTTATTCATCAACTCATGAAAAGTGAAAGTACAAAATTGTATTTTCCTCTGAGGTCCAAATTTTGGAACCCTTCAAATTCCTTAGAAAGTCTTTTTTATAAAAAAAAAAATCAAAAGGACATCTCTAAAATTGTCAACCCTCTAAACTACTTCAGGACCAACTGTCCTCTTATTCAAATATTACATTTGGGAAATAAAAATTACATTAATATGAAATATTCGTACTAAAACATTATAAAACTATGTCGCTAAAAACATCTTTGTCACTAGGTGATTTATGACTCAGGAACAGAAGAAGGTATTGCTACATCAGTTGCTTGGGGTACCATCCAATCTCTACACTTTATCGATATATCCAATTTTTCATTTGAACTGTTCATGAACTTGACATGAGCCATCTTGAATTCAGTGATTTTTTTGTACGTTAGCTACTCAACAAACAATGTCTTCATCATCCAAAGAAGATAAAAGTGTTTTCATAAATAATTAACAATAATATCCCCTTTAAGCATTGTTCTCTTTCCATCTGTAGAATCAAGTTTTCTTTTGGCTTCTACAAGCAATGTCTCATAAGTATCCCAAGGTAGCAAGTTCCCTTCTTGATCCCAACATGATAGTAAACCTTCCTTGGTTATTTTATCAAAAGTAGCATTAAAATTCATTACAAACTCCTTTACTTCTTTGAGCTTCTTCTCATCCATTTATATATATAAATTCCTCACTATTTCTTTATTGATTTCCATCATATACTTAGTCCTGTCTTCAATTCTCGGGTCTCTTAACTCTTGTGCAGACTTATAATTCATAAAATCAATCATCTTCTTAGAAACTTTAGCTCTCTTGTAATTTATGTTTAACAACCATGATTATACCCTCCAGATCTCTGAAAATAATGTTTTCTTCTTCAAAAATAAGAAATAATCCCCATATATTTTTTACTGTATTTATAATATCATTCCACAAGGTTTCCCTTGTTTGAATGAGGAACATGTTCCATTTTACCTTTGTAATAGCCCTCATGTGACACAGGCTCACCCTGCAACACCCAGGACCTTCATTTACTAATGCATATCAAACATGCTACTCATCTTTTGCCCAAATCAAAAACACCAATCCTTGGTACATTACTTTTCATAAAAACGATTTATTAAGCGTCAAATTTTCAAACAACTCGAATGTTCCCACAATCCGTATTCCATACCTCATTAGTCCCTCAATTCCATTCTACCACCACAAATTCACATGTCTTTTAATATTGGGTACAATCATAAGCCAACAAAAGAAATATGCTCTTGTTCCTTTCATACAATCTTAACATTATTTACTCAATCAACCAATAGCAATTATAACACCATCCATCTTTACTCAAAGGACATCAGTCCACACAAATCACTAGATTAACCCCAGGAGCGCTTTACTCAAATTCATAATGCGCCCTCATTCCATTAGTTTTGATATTGGTTCATTAAATCAATACCTTCACATATGTCAGCGACGCACTTACCTTCCTCATCGCCCTTCAATGCTTTGTCTTTAAAAATTGATGCAGACTGCCTACATAACCCGGATCCTTCGTTCTTCATGCATTTACCCTCAATGAAATTTTCAATTCAATCACATCTAATGCCTGCAGAGTCTTTGCAAGGCTCTGGTGCTGCACCATTAAACCGAATTTCCACGTGCATCAATGTGTGGCACTTACTCTCATCTCACGAGCACGGTATTTTTCCGAGCTAAATGGCGTAACATACAGGCACAATTGATAAAGATCGAGCTCACCCGTCGCTGTTTTCCAGCCACCATGCAAACAGTTAATAAAACCACGGGCTCCTGCAAACATTCCACGCTTATAAACTAACAGCACATATGTTAACTATAGGTTGAATGGCGCTCTGCCATCAGATCCCTCTCCGCGCGGGTTGAATTCAATACACAATAAAATAAAGAAATCGACTTGCATGCATCTGTTTTTGCATGATCTCGTTGGATCTCTTTCACAGAGCCGAGGGGAAAGGTTTATTGCTCAACACTTAATATGTATCTGCCTAGATTATGTGGAAAATTGGTCCAATCAATGCGCTGTCCATATAAATAATACACAACTCTATATGTTATCAGCTGCCTACATATAGTGCATAAGAGAGTCCATCTATTCTCTGCATCCTCTGTTGGATGTTCCACAGTATAAGGCAGCGTTTATCCATGGCATCGACTCATCGATTCTCAATCGATTTTAATGCGCCATCAACACAGGTTCCAGGAATGCGTTCATGACCCAGAAATGCCAATCTTCAAAAATAATTTGTTCTATTTCAACATCATTTTCTACTCTGCCTTTATCATTAACTCCTCGTTTCAAATACCTAGTTCCAGCATAGTATCTGGAGCGCCTGGCAATTAATGTCAAAATAAAATGCCTCCCAGAAATTTGATAAATCTTGAAGTCTTTATTTAGCTCGACACGAATCTTCTGCATACCAATGTGATCAGATCCTAATTAAACTGTGTCTTGCAACCGCGAGCAACCATGCGTAGCTGGACAAATCACTAATTCTTATTTCTATTATCCGGGCCCACTCACGTTACATTTTAACCTTGGAAATACGTCCAAGTGGATTTTGATGCCGACATTGTGCTTTAAATCAATAATTAGCTCTCTGGATCCAAGAATTGAGATAAGAAAGTGCACGAGGACGCCTTCTTCTACCACTATTCTGGACCTTATGCCTGTCACTGTCGCTTCCTGACGGGTATATCTTTCAGTCACCGGTATATCTTTCAGTTCTTATCTTCAGTGAACCAATGAAGTAATGCACATGCAGAATCAAATTCTTCATAAATAAACCCAAATGAAATCAAATACAAAAATCCTTTACACGACCAGATATTCAAATCAATGGTCCTCTACAAAAGCCCGTAGGCTTGTTGTCCAATCCACACTCTCTCTAATTATATAAGGAAAACCTAATTGATACAAATACATGGTTTCATGAATCAATTCTAATTATGAACCAGAAATCTCTCAACCTCTCCTAAAAAATCTCTTCAATTCCTCAACAAACCCCTAAATCTTTCAACATCCCTAAAAGATAGATTCTCATCCCTAAAACTTAGAAACTAATTCCAACTTAAGCTCCCTCATTAATTCTAAATAATCTAGAAACTAATTTCCCTCACATTTACAATTTCTCACAAATAATATTAATATTTACATGAAATTTTTAATATTTCTTCAAAACATGAAACCCCCCTAGCTTAGGTAAAATACAAGGTGTTTTTCGAAGATGATGCTCCTGCATCAGACTCCCCATGTAAGAAAATTCATAACCACCTGGTCATAAGTCTGGATATTTCCTCCTGGATCCCAAATTTTATTTTGTAATCTTTCTTTGTTTGTCAATTGCTTTACTGCTGTTGTTAACTGTTGTTGTCCTCCAGGCTTCCATATTTTGTGCTGTAGTGCTCCACTTTCTCTGCTCTTGCAATCTTTCGCTGTCTTTCGCTTGTTGTCTTTCCTTTTCTTTTTTGTTGCTGCTGGTCTCTTCCGGGATTCTTTTGTCATCAGTCTTCTGATACTTTCAATCTCTCGGTCCAAATAATCTCCCGGCTGTTGATTTCTTGCTGCCTGCTGAGCTAAGACGGCTTGCTCAGTTTTTACTTTCTCTATCTGTACTGTCACTTGTTGACTTCTTGTTTCTTTGCTTGTTTCTGTTCTGACTGCCACCCGATCATCCATACCCTCTTGTCTTCTGGAACAGAAAACTTCTTCTTCCTTCATTTGACTGCTCGACTGAGTCAAATATTCTTCAACTCCTACAATAACACCTGCATTCACAAAACACTTGTTAGAACAAAAATCATAAGCCCTTAGTGCATTTTCTCCCTTTGCCAGCATTTCAATATGTTGTCCTGAATTTTCCATCTCAACCAGCACATCAGTATGCTGATTCTCTCTACTCAAAGAATCCTCTGAAGAATTCTCAAGACTGTCAACCAGTCTTCCTCTCACATCATCTGCTTCCATGATATCTTTTTGCACTTGTTCACTGTACTGAACTCTTTCTTCTGCCATCTCTCTGTCATACTCCGAATTTTTCAACAAATATTCTAGAAATGCAATTTCTCTGTGACATTGCTGAAGCATAACATCACAATCACTTACAGTCCCTGCATTCACATACAACTTGTCAGTTTGAAAACTACAAGTTTCAACCACCTTAGCTGTTGGTTCATATACCAGCTCTTCCAGCTGATCCTCTTCTTCATTCACATGAACTTCCTCTTCAACAAAACATGTAATCACATCTCAACTGTTAGCTATAAAAACACAAGAGTTCACATTATCCAACTGATCTGGATCTGCCCAATAATTCAATAAATCGTCAATGATCTCCTCCTCTATTTGATCAAGCGAAACCTCCTCTTCCAACTCAGCTGCTCTGAGTTGCGTACACTTCAACTGTACATCCATCATCTGCTCGAGCTTCTTGAGCTCTTCCATTAACTGCATGTTTATCTGTCGATCTCTTTTCTGTTGTAGCTTCTGCCACTTCACTTTCTTTCCCTTCAGTGGAAAGATCCATCCTCTATTCTGGTTTTCCTACTCTTGCAGCCATTCCTCTAGTACCTGCAATTGCACTTTCATTACTGCAATCTCTCTTTCTTTGACTTTTGCAGTCATCTCATCGCTGTGGCATTCCTCTGAACCTCTTCTTTGATCCTCCATGATCGCCTTCTCCATGAGTTTCTCACTCCCCATGAGTTGTACTAGCCTTTATGATAGCAATCTCTTCTGCTGTCACTTACCTCACTAAGCTCTCCTCACTCAGTCTTTTGGTAAGTACTTGGTTCACTGCCTCTGGAACCTTTTGAGCACTTTCCCCTGCTCTCTTTCTGGGCTATCTCTTCAACTCACCTTCTTCTTCAGGACACTGCAATTGTCCTCCTTATTCAGCCTTTAGCTGAATGCCAGGTTCAATGCCATTGTCTTCTCTGCAACCATAAACCTTAATCATAAATTTCAAATCAGAAAATCATCTCACCTTCCTGATCTCGTCCTTGATTCGCCTCTGTAATTTCCTTCACTATAATCATGTTCACTTGCAATTATGTATGCTGCATATCAGATTTAAAACTATGATCTTCCTTTCATCATTCATCATACAGTCAAAAATACACTTTAGTTCTCATTCAGAAAATAAATATTTCAACAGAGCATTCTGGCTCTGATACCAAAAATGATGCAGGCTCACCCTGCAACACCCAGGACCTTCATTTACTAATGCATATCAAACATGATACTCAGCTTTTGCCCAAATAAAAAACACCAATCCCTGGTACATTACTTTTCATAACAACCATTTATTAAGCGTCAAATTTTCAAACAACTCGAATGTTCCCACAATCCGTATTCCATACCTCATTAGTCCCTCAATTCCATTCTACCACCACAAATTCACATGTCTTTTAATATTGGGTACAATCATAAGCCAACAAAAGAAATATGCTCTTGTTCCTTTAATATAATCTTAACATTATTTACTCAATCAACCAATAGCAAGTATAATACCATCCATCTTTACTCAAAGGACATCAGTCCACATAGATCACTGGATTAACTCTAGGAGCACTTTACTTAAATTCATAATGCACCCTCATTCCATTAGTTTTGATATTGGTTCATTAAATCAATACCTTCACATATGTCAGCGATGCAATTACCTTCCTCATCGCCCTTCAATGCTTTGTCTTTAAAAATTGATGCAGACTGCCTGCATAACCCGGATCCTTTCTTCTTCATGCATTTACCCTCAATGAAATCTGCAATTCAATCACATCTAATGCCTGCAGAGTCTTTGCAAGGCTCTGGTGCTGCACCATTAAACCAGCTTTCCATGCACATCAATGTGTGGCACTTACTGTCATCTCACGAGCACGGTCTTTTTCCGAGCTAAATGGCGTAACATACAGGCACAATTGATAAAGATTGGGCTCAACCGTCATTGTTTTCCAGCCACCATGCAAACAGTTAATAAAACCACGGGCTCCTGGAAACATTCCACGCATATAGACTAAAAGCACATATGTTAACTATAGGTTGAATGGCGCTCTGCCATCGGATCCCTCTCCACGCGGGTTGAATTCAATACACAATAAAACAAAGAAATCAACCTGAATGCATCCGTTTTAGCATGATCTCGTTGGATCTCTTTCACAATGCTGAGGGGAAAGGTTTATTGCTCACCACTTAATATGTATCTGCCCAGATTATGTGGACAATCGGTCCAATCAATGCATTGTCCATATAAATAATACACAACTCTATATGTTATCAGCTGCCTGCATATAGTGCATACGAGATTCCATCTATTCCCTGCATCCTCTGTTGGATGTTCCACAGTATAAGGCAACGTTTATCCACGACATCGACTCATCGATTCTCAATCGATTTTAATGCGCCATCAACACAGGTTCCAGGAATGCGTTCATGACCCAGAAACGCCAATCTTCAAAAATAATTTGTTCTATTTCAACATCATTTGCTACTCTGCCTTTATCATTAACTCCCCGTTTCAAATACCTAGTTCCAGCATAGTATCTGGAGCGCCTGGCAATTAATGTCAAAATAAAATGCCTCCCAGAAATTTGATAAATCTTGAAGTCTTTATTTAGCTCGACACGAATCTTTTGCATACCAATGTGATCAGATCCTAATTAAACTGTGTCTTGCGACCACAAGCAACCATGCGTAGCTGGATAAATCACTAAATCTTATTTCTATTATCCGGGCCCACTCGCATTACATTTTAACCCTGGAAATACGTCCAAGTAGATTTTGATGCCGTCATTATGCTTTAAATCAATAATTAGCTCTCTGGATCCAAGAATTGAGATAAGAAAGTGCACGAGGATGCCTTCTTCTACCACTATTCTGGACCTTATGCCTGTCAATGTCGCTTCCTCATGGGTATATCTTTCAGTCACCGGTATATCTTTCAGTTCTTATCTTCAGTGAACCAACGAAGTAGTGCACATGCAGAATCAAATTCTTCATAAATAAACCAAAATGAAATCAAATACAAAAATCCTTTACACGACCAAATATTCAAATCAATGGTCCTCTACAAAAGCCCGTAGGCTTGCTGTCCAATCCACACTCTCTCTAATTATATAAGGAAAGCCTAATTGATACAAATACATGGTTTCATGAATCAATTCCTAATTCTGAACAAGAAATCTCTCAACCTCTCCTAAAAAATCTCTTCAATTCCTCAGCAAACTCCTAAATCTTTCAACATCCCTAAAAGATAGATTCTCATCCCTAAAACTTAGAAACTAATTCCAACATAGGCTCCCTCATTAATTCTAAATAATCTAGAAACTAATTTCCCTCACATTTACAATTTCTCTCAAATAATATTAATATTTACATGAAATTTTTAATATTTCTTCAAAACATGAAACCCCCCTAGCTTAGGTAAAATACAAGGTGTTTTTCGGAGATGATGCTCCTGCATCATCATGAAAATTCCATGTAAAAAATATATAAATACCATGGATAATGGGACATGTATTCCAAGCTGAATGGTGGGAAAGACATGCTAGGGGGTGTTGATTTGGTTGTTTATGGCTAAGGAAATTGGCAAAGACAATGGCTAAGGCATTAAACAGGAAAAGGGGTATTTTGGCACATTTATTTATGAAAATAATGGAAATTAGGAGAAAAAGTAGGTGAAAGGTAACAGGTTACATGTGAGGAGGAAAATAAAGGAAAATAATGGAAATTAGGAGAAAAAGTAGGTGAAAGATCATAGGTTGCATGTGAGGAGGAAATTGGAGGAAAATAATGGAAAATGAATAAAATAGAGACCTCATTAATAAAAAGGCTTATGAGGATCAGTGGGCAAGACTTAGTTAATTTAGCATTGAAGCTCTCTCATTATTCTCTCTCTCTCATACTCTTGGTTACTTAGAGTTTTCTTGGAGCACTCTTAGAGGGTGTGGCATACTTGGATTCTTAGAGAAAGAATGCAAAGGAAGAGTAGGAAAGCACAAGAAGGCATCAGCATCAGCAACTACATAAGATTTTCTTGTAGGTATCAAGTTGCATGTATGATTTATTCACTAGTTTTGGAATGCATGGCACATTCATGTGGTTTATTGGTTGTGATATTTCATTAGCATGGAGGATTGCTTGGGTTGACAGTGGATTGCCTAGCCTTGCCACTTCTTGGAAAGCCATGGTGATTGTAGGTTTACTTTCATTACTTTGTTTTGGTTGGTTCTCATTTTTCCATATCTTAGGTTGAGTTACTAGTCCTAGAAGCCCTGCTTGAACAAACACTCTGGAAGACCTGTAATAGCTTGGGTTGAGTTACTAGTTTTGGAAGCCCTGGTTGGACAAATGCTCTGGAAGCCCTTGGCAGGTTGAGTTACTATTTGTGGAAGCCTTGGTTGGACAAACACTCTGGAAGCCCTGTATAAGCTATGGGTTGAGTTACTAGTTATGGAAGCCTTGGTTGGACAATGGCACTAGAAGCCTTGGAAGGCTTGGATGGAGACCAATCTGATGATGGTTTTTGGTGACTTCCAACCGTGCGGTGGAATCAATGTTTGATGGGTTGAGGTGGGTGGCCTCTGGAAGCCCTGGATGAGTTTTGATTGATGTGTTCTATGAGATCCCACATTCATGCTTGGAATATGGCATGGGGGTGATTGGCTGAAGAGAGACTTGGCTCATCCAATCTATGGTTGGGTGGAACGTGGTAGTCCCATCTCCAATTGGTTCAATGCATTTATTAATGAAAAAAATTCATTCCCCTGATTTTCATGTGCAAATGTACTGATGTATATATGGATTTTGATGGCTGATATGTTTATTGTATTTCTGTTCCTATTATGTCTTTTCTTTTATATGCACATTTACCTCGGAGGTTTTTACAAAGTGGTATTAGAGCATGGCTCAAACAATTGGTCTGGATGGGCTCTATCATAGATAAAATGAAGAACAAAGGTTAAATTTTAGACCTTTCTGTCATATCTATTATAACTTATCTTCTGTGGAATATTAGAAGTATAAATTTTTTCCATACTCAAGGTAATCCCACTGATAATGTGGTGAAATTTTAGATATTGGTTCACAATACTTTAGGAATTATGGTCTAAGGAATATGACCTTCTTGAATGCACCTTTAAACAGGTCACGTTGCCATTTCTGCAATAAATTTTCTTCTCTAGGCTTTTAAAAGCTGAAAAATAGTCCACATTTAGGGGAAATACCAATGATTATGTGGTAGGAATTTTAGATATTGGGTGAAAATATTTTAGGAGATATGAGCAGAGGGATTTGAGCCTTATAAATGATTCTAAAATTAGGTCTCAAACATGTCACAATGACATTTTTGTTATAACTTTTATTCTGGGCACTCTGAGGAGCTAAAATATTTTCCACAATGAAAGGAAATCTTGATTATAATATGATGAAAATTTTAGACATTTATTCGCTATATTTTAGGATATATGACCAATGTAATTCAAGCTTTCTGGCTACTCCTAGAATTGTGCACCAAATAGGATTGTGTTGGTATTTTGTTATAACTTTTCATCTATGAAATCTCAAAAGCTGAAACTTGAACCATAGTCAAGAAAAATACCACTGATCACATGGTTCAGTTTCCATAACTTGTACTACTGAAGTTTATGATATATGCATTGAATCATTCACTATAATAGTTTGCATGCAAAGTGTTTGATGAAATGTTTAAATGGTTCAATGATTAATTGCATACAAACTGTTTGGTAAAATGCCCAATTGAGTATGTTGTTTGTGGTTGGGGACAATATTGATGTGTAATAGTGTTTCTGTAGTTGAGATGTACTTACTTGTATGCAAATAGTTTTCTATATTAGTTTGCATGTAAAGTGTTTGAAGAAATGCTTACATGAAAATGTAATAGTATAGTAGTTGTTTGAAGAAAATGTAAAAGTATGGTAATTGTTTCAAGAAAAACTTATTATTTTTTTTGAATGAGATAGTATTGTAGTATGATAGTATGGATGTATCTGATCTATGCCTATTTGCATGCAAATAATTTGAAGATTTGCATGTAGGGAATTTGAAAGGTTACATACAAAGAATTTGAAATTTGCATGTAAGGAAATGGAAAAGTGGCATGTTTTTAATTATTATGTTACAAGTGGAATAAGTGCAATATTTTGAATTAATCTCATATAAATGTATGAGAAATAAAAATCAATTTCTTTTCAAGTGTGGTTAAATTTGGTAGAGCTTTGGAGGTCCCATTTCCGTAATTGGACATTGGAGATCGGACCATTATAGTAGCTTCCTCCTTATACCTGAGTGTGGACCATGGATAGTAAGGGAGTATGCTTATAGGTTGTTAGTATTGGTGAAAGCTAATTTCAAATTAATAGACACGATGTCTTGATTTTTGGAACATGTGACTGACTGCGTATGGATTATATTTTGCTTACATGTTGATTTCATGATACCTACTTACATCCTTGTATGTTAGGTTACATTTTTGCATATTTTGATTACATGTATCAATCTTGTAGGTTAATTACATGAACTGATCACTTATGTTCAAATACATGCATTTATGCATAGGTGTAGTCAATTTGCATTGCTTATGCATACTATTAGCTGCATGTGGATATGTGTATAATGGATTAATGGTTGTTGTTATGCATGTATGGTCATGGCTATGATTATGCATGTATAGTAGGTAAAGCATGCCTTGTGAAGTCATTGTATGCAATTTAGGTCATCTTGTTGCTATTGGATGCTATGATGCTAATGTGTTGGATGAGATAGAGCAGGAGATGTAGATCATCATAATAAGGTTGCATCATTGGACTTTGGGGTAAGAACAAATCGTCATACATGTATTGTATGTTTGGCAAGCAGGTATGTAGTTAAGGATTTTTATATGCATTAGGTTTATGTACATGTCTTTTGATGTTATGGTTACATTCATGATAGATGTTGGTTATTTAGTGTAGTTATATGCACATGTCAGATAGTCAAGAATGATAGTAACTTGTAGTTGTATGCATTTCTAATGTTGTTTTATATTAGATAACATGATTATTATGCTATATGTTGCTGGCGAGTATGTTATAAGTTAACTTGTTGATTTTTATATGACAGTTAGCTTGATGATTCGGTTTTATGTTGTTGATGAGTATGATATATAGCTTATTGTTGTTATAAACTATTAACTTGATGATTAGCGTTATTTCATTGAGATATTGATGTTATAACTTGGATTGGTCATATGAGTGGTGTCTATGTTCATTTCCTTAAAGATATTGATGTTATATGTATTGCGTTAACCTGGTTTGACCTATGTAGATGGTTATGGTTGCGATATTTAAGTATGAACAAACATATTTATGAGATGGTGTCATACTAATCTAGATTGACTTTGCATATGTGTGAATGATAATTGTGTATGAGTTTACGATGTGAACATGTTAGTCAGATATTGTTATGGATATCACGATCTTATGAGTGCTTGAGTTGACATGTTGTAAAGTTATATCTTACTAACTAGATTGATTATGCAGACAAGATAGCCTCCCTTGAGGTACACTAAGGTATGAGTTTTCTTATGCATTATACTTGGTGTTTCATAGTTGATTATGTCATCTATTTGGTATTTGAGTGTTTGGTGCCTATTATGTCATTTAATTGATTTATTTAACATGATATGTTTGCAAGTGGTTGAATGATTGATGAATTGCTCAATATGAGTATGTGTTCAAATGATTTCTTTTACGATGATTGTACTAACATGTATGTATTGAGACAGTTGACATGTACTTGAATGTAGTTGATAGTTGTAGCATTATGTCTAATGACTATGGATTATGACATGATTGTTTGTAAAAGTTGATTTCAAATTGATAAATATGATTGTCTTGATATTTAGAACATGTGGCTGACATGTGTTAGAATGATGCAGGGAGTTACATGGCAAGAGAGGTTGCCATGAAATATTAAAGAAGGCTCGGGTTGAGATTTCGCTGGGCACCATGGGGATTGAGTCATGGTGTCAGTATTGTGCTTTCGTCTTTTGAGCTTGATTTGCAGTTTTGTTTATTTTTGGTGCAAGGCCTTGCCACTTTGTTGTAGTGTCATATCGTTATGGGTTTTCATGTTCTTCTGATTGGTTTTTTCTTATCTTCTCTTTTATTATTTTGAGTCTTGGGAATTGGTTGGGAAGGAGGAAAGTTTATGGAAATCAGGAGAGCTATGTGGTACCCAACAGGTGATGCAAGGCATAGATGAAGCTCTATGTATGAGTGAGCACAACGGAAGGTAAGACTACGACAGTTGGTTGGACTAGTTGGGTCCATTGTGGTAAATAGACAATAGCAGTGCAAACACAAGAAATGCAACCAAAAAGGGTAAATTAAATGGATTTGAGGCATCATATGCCTTGGCGATGTTGGGAACCATTGTTCTCAATGTTGGGCATGTTTTGCATGAATAAAATGATTTCTCTTAACTAGACCTTATGTCATTTCGTAATTATGTTATGATCATGATTATGCTAATGTTTATAGATGTATACATGAATGTATGTATGTCATTGTCTAACAAGGTGATGACTGTCTTATGGAAACGTTTATATGTGTATGTATGTGTCCATGTATCTATGTTACTGTCTAACAAGGTTGTTAGGGATCATTCTTGTGGAAGAATGATTTCTTATGTAGGAGAACAACATGAAGAGGTTCCTGGTCTTATGAGGAATCAATTGGGAAGAATAGTCACAACAAATATATGAGGTTAGTATCATGTGGATATGATCTGATATTTTATAGTTGTATTATTCCTATGTCTATGCTATAATAGGAAATGTTGAAGGATATTGTTGAGGGACTAAGTCCCCTAGGGCTTTGGGTCAACACCCTAGCAGAGCGAGGGGCTATCTACAGTAAAAGACAAGCATTCCACCCAAACATGATACTTAAATAAGCAAACTATGCAAAGAGAGGTGCACCTAGGGGTCCTTCGTTCGGGTATATCCAACCAGGGTCCAAACCCTCTTGGAGTTCCTCTCGATCCTTGAACCTGCAAAACAACCAATTCAAAGAAGCATAACAATATATGGACATAGTATCATATAGAAATCAACTTTATAACTAATTAAAAGATGGTTAATTATACATTGAAACAATTATTCATATGTAAACCATAACAATAACATCATATGCATAAAGAAAATTGATTTCAGGAACAAGACAAATGTTTCTTTATTGCAGATAACTAAAACAAAGCAAGGAATGATATCACCTGAATCTTCCTCTTTCTGGCTCCAAGCGGAACCGTCGTCTAGGTCTGTCCAATCCCAAGTCTTCAAAAGGCTCCTTCCATGACTCACACAAGGATATCTTAGCTAGTGAAATGACATCAAAACTCAAGGAAACAAGGGTTTCCTATGATGGGGGAAGTGCTGGAAGCACAGGGATCTTCAGACTTGATCAGGGATAATCTCAACAAAGTAGTTCTCTCTCTTCTCTCCTCCTTAAGGCCTTCCCATTGAAGCCTTTTAGACTTCTCCCAAAGTAGTTTTTTAGTTGGGAATTCATTGGGAACAGTTAGGGCCATGGGCACTAATAGGTAATCAACAGGTAAAACCCATGATCTCCACCCGAAATTGAGGAGATTTAATTTTTTTAAGTGTTTTAAGACATATATGCGGGTTGGGTATACACAGACCCACGTACACACGCGTTTAGCTCAGGGAAATCTCGCATACAGGGAGTAAAACATTGTTTTTTAAGTATTTGGACCAAGTCTAGAAGAAGGAGTTGCCCTAGGCCATAAATGCAGCGTCACAAATATCAAGGGTGAGATTTGGAGCTATGATAGATGCCCCCCAATATATGAGGTTATAAGGGGTACATGATGGCCAAAATGTATTAAGTACATGGAAAGGAATCCTGTCAAAAACTAAGAAGAACTTCACCAGATTTCAGCCTGCCAAGCCACAAAAGGAGATCAGAAAGAAACATTGTCTGAGGTGGGCATACCCATGATCAGAGAAAGTAAAGCATGTCCACATATCAAGTACAAGTGGATCCACTAAGTATACAAGTATAGGAGACTGGAAATACATAATGGATCATCTGATCACGATCAAACAAGTACATGTCTGAATATCACATATAAGAAGATCAATGAAGCTGAAAGATGAAGTTGATCACTTATGTAAAAATTGATCCCAATAGTACCAAATGAACATGATGGAATGAGATGATACTACACTGCAAACTTAGGTGCTAGCATATAAAATTTTGCCATGAATGACTGCAACATATACGATGGAAAGGTATCAACTAGCAGTAACAGAAGCAACTGTCAAGTGGACCAATGAATGTTATGTGATCCGAGGTCTTCACCGACCGTTGTAGTACATTTCTAAATAATGGGAATGAATGAACTGAATTCATCCATGTGAGAAATCGTTTGATTACCAGTCATTGATATATATCGTTAACAAATGCGAGACTACTCACCGATAATTATAATGAGAGTTAAGGTACCCCAGTACAATCTAACAAGTGCGAATAAATGATTTGAAGTTGAACACTTGAAAGAATCTATTGCTCAGGAGATAATGATGTTTTTCCACTTTCAATAGTGAAGGATCTGCCACTGATGATTGCAAACCCCAAGGTACTGCCAAATGGACTCTAGACCTTTGCCCAAGAGCAATGAGTCGTAGTCGATAGGGAAAGGTCTGCTAGAAGGAAGGAATTAAGGCATCCTTCATCAATCTAGCATGAGTGTAACTTGTAGGCCAATAATGTGGAAGGAATCAGATGAAAAATATGTATTAACCCAACCGAAGAACATTTTCGGTGTACACAAGATGTAGGTAGCGCACGACAGAAACCCTCTGAACCAACCAAGAATGAAAGCT
The DNA here is from genome assembly GCA_000404065.3 of Pinus taeda. Lineage (NCBI taxonomy): Eukaryota > Viridiplantae > Streptophyta > Pinopsida > Pinales > Pinaceae > Pinus > Pinus taeda. The sequence goes on along the minus strand of APFE030864047.1, from coordinate 156,975 downwards.
GACACAGAGGTGAGGTATCCACCAATAGGGTCAAATGGAAACCAAGGTACTACATGAATCCCAATGTGTGATAATGTAAGCTGACGTCGAACAGAAGGGAAACCACTCAGTCAAAGACCCATGATACTGATCGATGCTGAGCACAAGGTGACCTATCAATAATGAAAATAGGGCTAGGGTGTGGCTCTAGGCTTGTCCTCAGAGCAAGGTGTCATCGTCAATAAGGACAAGACCTGTTAGCAAGAAGTCAATGGGGACCTTCTCAAACCAACACGAGTAAAGGACCAATATAACTAATGTGATACAAAATAATGTACTGACAACCAGGAATGGACGACTAAAAAATGAATCAAGAGATACTATAGAGAGGCCGACTCAGGCTTACTTCCCTTGAGAAAAAGCATGACTCAAATGATGACTTTGTGGCAGCGTATGATAACTTTGTATAAGCTCGTCATGTAGGAGGCATGAACGAAATCTCCATATGATTGGAAGAGATAACCAATCGGAGGAGGACTGAATCAAAAACAAGGTTAAGGCATACCTAAGTCAACATAAATCCCACCCAAATGGAGGAGACACTTTGTTTGAGTGCTTTGTTCAAGGGCGGCACGACTCTAGCTGCCAACAATAAATGGAAATATTGTCCCGTTCCCGCTCTTTTTGGAATATATCATTTTTTTGTCTTTTTCATTAAGCTTGAAAAAGAATAAAATAATGCTATAATACAGTGGAAAGAATGAGTGTTAGTGAAGTAGATGATCTAGTTCCTGAGATTGGAACTATCCTATGCTCAACGTAGGGAGGCAAAAACTGGTCAAATACACTCAAAGGTATGTTCCTTCCATGGGTCATAATGTGTCAAGTTACAAAAGTTAAGGGATTGCAAGTTTGATTTTGCAGATGACTTGGTCAAAAGTTGGCCCAAACATGAGTCCAAGTGAAACCGGCTAAAGGCCAAAAGGTGCAAATAGTCAATATGCATTGTAGTAGTACAACTCCACACAAAGGATCCTCTAGGGTATAAGGCCAAAACGAAGCGAATAAGCAAAGAGGAATGAGTCTTCAATACATAAGTCATGGCGGGACTAAAGAGGACTCCCGAGCCTAAGAACAATAAATCAGCATGAGCGCCAAGTGATAACAATGTACTATCTAGGGCACTCATGATAAGGTAGGCTCTACGACACAAGTCATGATACTTCTAAGCAATGAGAAGGTTCTGCACCATAACTTGGTGGGGTTGATCCTAAGGCTAAAATGGGAAAGGAAATTGATAAGTGCACAGTGCAGGTGGAAAAACCTAACCTATATGCCAATTTCGAGAACCAATACCTGTCAGAACAGATCGACCATAAAAAATTCCAAAGGAGAAATCTTCCAAGTTCTGTAAACATAAATAGGAACACTAGACAAGAAGTTAATACGTCCCACATATAAACTTCAAATAAATCTTGGGTTATAGAATACAAAACTTAAAAAGGCGTACCTTATACATACAATATGGTACAGGGAACCACACAACCTTGTGGCTTACAGATAATAGTTCTTCTGGACAAACCCCTTGCAGGGCTCAAGCCAAGGACTCCTTTGGTAGTCAAAACTCACGGCTTCAAAGAGTTCCTCCTGTGACAGCAAATCAAATTCCGAGAAATCATGAGAACTACAAGGATCAAATGAGGGAATTAAAGGGTCCTATTTCCCTATAGGAAGAATCTCTAAGTCAACTATTGGGAACAAGTCCCAAGAAGGAGAATAATAGGTTAGAGGATCCTTCTCAGAATAAATTGAACATTTAGGATTCAATGCCACATAATTCACACATGGCGGGGAGAGCCTATTTGAACACTTAGAACAAACCAAGGGGTATTCTATAGTAAATTCGACTTAGGGTGGTAATTATCAGATGCAAGCTGATCAATAGTGACAATATTCCCTTTATGAGGAAAACACATCACTTGAAAGAGTGAAGACACCACAACATTCATAGCATAGACATAATCATGCCCAAGTAGCATATTAACATTTAAAGGGCTATCAACTACCATAATATTGATTAAGACAATATTTCCACCTAAAGTTATAAGTAATTGAGGAAGAACACCCATAGATTCACCAGGTCTTCTATCATAGGCTAATAACTGACTCTGAGCTATAAACAACTTTGGGGACCCCAAAGCTTTCCAAGTCAAAGAGGATATAATACATGCAGAGGATCCTTCATCCACCATACATAGATATATGTTTGTGGAATTGAATCTGACCTTTATTTGGAAACGTGCAGTAGAAGGAAGACGAGGCTCGACAAGACTATCCCAATCAAAGTAGACACTTTTAGAACTTTGAGGGGGCAAATTTGAAGAAACTGGAATGCCCCCTATACCAGAAGACTCTGTACTAGAAATCAAATAAACTCTTTTGTCGGGCACTTCACCCCCCAAAAGAGGAGTGTAATCAGCCAGAGATTGCATGGCTCTACCACATTATCAACCAATGGTTGATAGGATTGATGACAAATCATATCTGATCCAGGAGTAGAAGAACTTTCAGACTCGGACCATATCCTTTGTACCTCGGAATACTAGGGCATAAATGAGTAAGATGGTCTCCCTTGCATATCTTACAAGGGAATTTAGGTTTAAAACTTCTACGCCTAGGTTTCTTATCAACCTCCAATCTGCCAACATGACTAGCAGTGGTTGGTGATTCTTTGCTAGTATGACTCGCAATGACTAGACTCGTGCCCCCAACATGACTAGCAGTGGCTAAAGGCTCATATTCAACATGACTAGTAGAGGTTGATGATGAATTGCTAGTATGACTTGCAATGATTAGACTTGTGCCCACAACATGACTTGCAACGACTGAAGGCTCATCTTCAACATGACTTGCAGAGGTTGATGATGAATTGTTAGTATGACTTGCAGTGACTAGACTTGTGCCCCCGGTATGACTTGCAGCAGTTGAAGGCTCATCTTCAACATGACTTGCAGAGGTTTATGATGAATGGATAGAATTGTTCTTCTTCTTCGTCTTCCTCTTTCTCCTCTTTTTAGATTTCTTATTACAAGAAGGAGGAGAAAGAGGAATCCTAGATTTCTCTTTGAAAGAAAATGAACAATTAGCATCCATGTGATGCCCCTGAAATAAAGCATTCATTTGGGAAGCTTCAAGAACATCAGGAATATTCAGAGTGGACCACAGCCAAATGGGTAGTCCAACATTCAATCCAGGAATATTCAAAGTGGTCATCAAGGGAGTACCAACGTTTCCAAAGAAATGAAAAGCACAAGGATCCGCTTTTGGGAGGGTACCTTGGTTGGTTTCCACAGGAATATTAGCCATATCTAACTAATTCATAGACCCTTCCCTTACGGGAATGTAGAAATGAATTTTCAAGGAAGATAGACACACAATCACAACCTTTTCCCTTGAGGAGGCATCTCCACAACTTTCGAAAGAAAGATCAAAATCCTTTCAAGATTGGTAGAGTGGTAGGTCAATCACTCAGAATCAAAAATCCAAAAGTGACTAGACAAAAATACTAAAGCCAACTATATACAAGGAGTAAAGAGCACTCAACTATAAAGTCCCTAAAGATACAACCAATCAAGAAACTTCCAAGTATTTCCACTCCGGGTGATGAGGACCAGACACCAATATACAAGAAAGTGAAATTAGGGACCTTCCAAGATAGTTTGGGATAATGACGGCCTAGGCCTACCAGTGAAGGCATCAGAGGAAGTTACGCTGACCTCCAAACAATAGCCTGTTCCAGTGAAAGCCCCTAAGCTTTGCAAGGGTGCCCTCTAGAAGTACTACTGAGAATGATACAACGTCGACCTTAAGTGCCACGAGATTCCCCTCTGTAGCCACTTGTGTAGATATCTAGGATAAGCAACTAAGGTTACCAACTCATGTCAAAAGCAATGTAGAATAGTCTTGAGGTAAGATCCGACAAGTAGGAGAGGGGGTATCTCTCTTCCTTATCTTCAAGAACCCTCGTGCTTAACTCCCAGATCTGAAGCTTTCCTGGTCTCCCTAACGCTATTGGATTTACACTCTTTATTAATATTTCTATGTTTAACAGTTTAAAGTGACCTTGGAGAGTGTCATTTCCTCTTGCCTAATCCAACGCCCTAAATAACCTAAAACTTGTTTGTGTGCTTATTGACGATATAAAAAGTTCTAGTTGATTTTATTAGCGCTTGATTTCAAAGGTTGTTCTTTTTAAGTCAAGGGTATGGGAGTGAAATTGATGATGTGTGTATGACTCAACCAAAATCAAAGAAAATGTAACTAAATTAATGAAATCATTTTTCTTTTGATGAAAAACAACTTCTACTTGGGTTCTACGAAACACCTAGAAATCAAAAAATTGTTTCCTTTTCTTTTCTTGCAACATACTTCACACACGCAAAACTAAAAATATTACTAATGCATAAACAATGCAAAACTATCCCAATGCAAGGTGTAATGAAGATGTAAGAGACTTAAGGTTACTTTAAAGCAAAGAATGAAAACAAATTGTTTATCGCTTCTAATTAGCCACCTTAGATGTTTAGATAGAATCTAAGTTCCTAATGCTCATTTTCGTCTGAACACTAAAAGCAAATCTTAAGACAAAAAAAATGCACTCTCACTCGCAAAAAGAAACCAAATCAAAACAAGGCAAAATAAAGAAAAAACCAAGTTTTTAAGGAGTTTTCTTTTTCACAAAATCAAAACACAACTTTTCAAAAGCACTCCAAATACTATTGAAGACTTTAGGACCGAAAAATAGGAAACAAAACACTTTGCAGGTTATAAAATCAATATGGGTGAAATCTGAACAAAATAGGTATTTCAAGATTCCTTGAATGACCAAAAAGCAGCAAAAAGAGCTTGGTTACAATGATCAAAAGACCAAGAAAGACAACTTTCAAAATCGTCAATCAACAACTTTCAAAAAACGAGAAAAGTAAATGGCCCCAAAATTCAGTTTTTACACAAAGCAAGAAGGTCACAAAGATAAAGTTTGTCACCAAGATTGAAACCAATCTTTCTGCTCTAGAAGACCAGAACATCCAAGATTCTCAGAAAGAAATCTCATGTGCACAAACACAAATTATGACACTTGCAACAAAACAAAACAAGACCAAAAATTTCCACAACAGGAGAGAATTCGAAACCGTTAACTTGCTGCAAAACCAATCACTGACAACAAAAATTGATTGCTCAGGAAATACCCAGACCAGCAAAAAAATATTTTGAGATAGAAAGACTTGAAAAAATCTTAGAAAATTAGGGTATACGTGACTATGTCAATACAAAGTTGCGTGTATACATGATTCAGCCCAAAGAAACCTGCATATACGTCAGTTCATATGGGGAAACTTGTGTACATACGCTATTGTAACCTGACAAAACTATGTATATAATAGTTCACAAGAAAAATAAAAAGGAGGTCTGAAGAAACTGCTTAGACTTAAAGTCTGAGTTCCTATAGGAACAAAAAAATTAGCTACAACAAGAAAACCAATGGCTGAGCCCTGATTGGTTTAAATTAACCCGAACTAGGAACAACAATATTGTTGTCCCCAGTGAAGTTGCCAATTCTATTGAGGGACTAAGTCCCCTAGAGCTTTGGGTCAACACCCTAGTAGAGGGAGGGGTTCTCTACATTAAAAGACAAGCATTCCACCCAGACATGATACTGAAATAAGAAAACTATGCAGGGAGAGGTGCACCTTGGGATCCTTCATTCGGGTATATCCAACCAGGGTCCAAACCCTCTTGGAGTTGCTCTCGATCCTTGAACCTACAAAATAGCCAATTCAAAGAAGCATAGTAATATATGGACAAAGTATCATATAGAAATCAACTTCATAAATTATTAAAAGATGGTTAATTATACATTGAAACAATTATTCATATGTAGACCATAACAATAACATGATATGCATAAAAAAGATTGATTTCGGGAACAAGACAAATGTTTCATTATTACAGATAACTAAAACAAAGTAAGGAATGATATCACTTGAATCTTCCTCTTGCTGGCTCCAAGTGGAACCATCCTCTGTGTCCATCCAATCCCAAGTCTTCAAAAGGCTCCTTCCATGACTCACACAAAGATATCTCAACTAGTGAAATGACATCAAAACTCAAGGAAACAAAGGTTTCCTATGATGGGGAAGTGCTAGATGCATAGGGATCTTTAGACTTGAACAGGGATAATCTCAGTAGAGGAGTTCTCTCTCTTCTCTCCTCCTTAAGGCCTTCCCATTGAAGCCTTTTTATACTTCTCCCAAAGTAGTTTTTTAGTTGGGAATTCATTAGGAACAGTTGGGGCCATGGGCACTAATAGGTAATTAATAGGTAAAACCCATGATCTCTGCCTGAAATTAAGGAGATTTAATTTTTTAAAGTGTTTTAAGACATATATGCGGGTTGGGTATAAGCAGACCCGCATACACACGCGTTTAGGTCAGGGAAATGTCACGTACAGGGAGTAAAACACTGTTTTTTAAGAATTTGGACCAAGTCTGGAAGGAGGAGTTGCCCTAGGCCATAAATGCAGCATCACAAATATCAAGGGTGAGATTTGGAGCTATAATAGATACATCAACAAGGTGAAAGCAATGTGTTCTACGACATGCTAGGATAAGCATGGATGAGCTACCGGAAGAAAGGTTTCTTGGTAAGGACAGTGTGGTTTTGGATGTGTGATACTACTATTATGCATATGTTGTATATATTGTATATGTTGCATCTATGATATGTGCACTTGTGGTGTTATGTATACATAGCATGTGTACATGTTATTTATGCAATGTTATGTATAGGATGGTACATATAGTGTTGTATGAATGTTACATATTCAATACTGGGTATAGATGGTGCCATGTACATGTTGGATATGTGTTATTGTGTACATATTGTACTGTGTGCATGATGGATATGTGGTGTTGTGTGCATATGGTGCTATGTGCATGTTGGATATGCAGTGTTGTGTACAGATGATGATATGTACATGTTGGATATGCAGAGCTATGTACAAGTGGTGTTACATTCATGTGGTGCATTGTTATTATGTACACATGGTGTGGTATGCATGATTGTACAAGTGGTGCCATGTACGTGTAGTACTGTGTATATATTGTACAAGTGGTGCCATGTACGTGTAGTACTGTGTATATATTGTACAAGTGGCATTGTGTGCATGTGGTTCTATGTACATGTCATGCATGTGGCACTGTGTACATGTGGTGTCGCGTACATGTCATTCATGTGGTACTATGTACATGTGGTATTGTGTACATATTATACGAGTGGAGTAGTGTACATGTGGCATTGTGTACACATTGTGCAGGTGGTGCCATGTACATGTGACGTTATGAACATGTTGTGCAGGTGGTGTGGTGTACCGATTGTATTGTGTACATGTTGTACATATGGTACTAGTGCACGTGTGGTATTGTGTGCATGTATACATGTTGTGTTGAAGGCATGTGGTATTATGTATGTGCATCATGTAGTCATGGTATTGCAGCATGTGTACTCGTTGTGTTGTACTCTGTGTAGGTACATGTATTGGGTGGTATTGCACATCAGGTATAGATGGATGCACTATGTTGTACACTGGTTGTAGGTGTATGAGTTGTACATCAAGTGTAGGTGCATGTATTGCATGGTGTTGTGTGTCAGGTGTGGCTTCATGTTTGTGATGCACACTACATGTCTATGCACATGGTTGAGGAGAAGGCGCTGGGTGTTTTTCGAGTGTAGAAATTGAGCCGAAGTGCATATGGAATAAAGATGAAGGTAGAGGCTAAGGATTGATGAAAGGATAAGTATCAACATTTTATTTCAGTTTTATTATGCATGTGACTTATGAATATGGCATATGATGATTATATATGATCTATGATTTTGGATGATTTATGATGTTGACCTATGATGGTCATGTTTTGAGCTAAATATATGTGATAAGTTTATACATGATGTTTTGGTCAAAGATGCTAGTTTAACTTGTTGTGATAGGAAGTGGACAAGATTGCAAATATACCTTATTGATGAGCTACCAATGAGGTATGATGTGAATTTATTTCAATTTATTTTAAATCTGATGGAAGTTATGTGCTTGGTATAGGAATGCATGAACATGCCCAGTTGAATGTACAAAATCAACTGCAAGAATTAGTAGCAACAACAAAGGAATTGAAACAAGCAGCAATATGCTGGTAAAGCACTCTGGGAGTAGGGCCATTGTGGGACACTGGTACCCAATAGTGTCCATTGATTTCCATGAGCATGCTATGACTGGTATGATGGTTTTGAGGTAGGTATATGCCTTGGTTGTTGTATCTTCTGATGTAAGGAAGCCTTGCCAAGGGATGGACTACCAGGGATGGGGGTGCTAGCAGAACTTGGAAGGTGAGTGACTACACAGAAGGGGTGACTGGATTCCCAAGGGACTGTATAATAGAGAAGGGAAGGTCACGGATGGATTTGTTTTCGTCATTAGCGTTTCCAAATGGAATCATATGCACATTGGGAAAGTGCCCTAGAACAATGAGCTGGTAACTGTTTACTGAGAGGATAGGTGGCGCGAGATTATAGTGCTGGACATTGGATGCATATTTGACCTTGTAGTGGATTCTAGATTTCCTGGAAAGGAGGTGGAACCTAGTATTATTTTGAGGGTGGAGGTGTGAGCATCTAGATTCCCTTGTTGAAGATTCATATTATTTTATTTTCTAGTTGAGAAAATGCAAATATGTGTATGTGTATGTGTGGTTATTGTAAATACCATAATGAGCTATGTTATAAAGCTCCAGTATGCAGTATGTTGTCATGTTGTCATGATGTTTTGATTTTGAGTAGATCTTTTAGTGTAAACACTGCAACGAGTTGTGTTATAAAGCTCCATGGGCGGTATGTTTTGTTTTCAGAATTCATGTTGGTTATAGGTGTCATTGAACACTGAGGACGGTGTTCCCCCAAGGGGGAGGGTTCTGTAATAGCCCTGGTGAAAATTCCATGTAAAAGACATATAAATACCATGGATGATGGGACACATATTCCGAGCTAAATGGTGGAAAAAACATCCTAGGGGGTGTTGATTTGGTTGTTTATGGCTAAGGAAATTGGCAAAGGCAATAGCTAAGTCATTAAAGAGGCAAAAGGGTATTTTGGCACATTTATTTATGAAAATAATGGAAATTAGGATAAAAAGTAGGTGAAAGGTCATAGGTTGCATGTGAGGAGGAAAATGAAGGAAAATAATGGAAATTAGGAGAAAAAGTAGGTGAAAGATCACAGGTTGCATGTGAGGAGGAAATTGGAGGAAAATAAAATAAAATGAATAAAATAGAGACCTCATTAATAAAAAGGCTTATGAGGATCAATGGGAAAGACTTGGTCAATTTAGCGTTGGAGCTCTCTCATTATTCTCTCTCTCTCTCTCTCATACTCTTGGTTACTTAGATTTTTCTTGGAGCACTCTTGGAGGGTGTGGCATACTTGTATTCTTGGTGCAAGAAGGCAAAGGAAGAGCATGAAAGCGCAAGAAGGCATCAACATCAGTAGCTACATCAGTTTTTCTTGGAGGTACTGAGTTGCATGTATGATTTATTCACTAGTTTTGGCATGCATGGCACATGCATGTGGTTTCCTAGTTGTGATCTATCATTGGCATGGAGGATTGCTTAGGTTGACAGTGGATTGCCTAGCCTTTTCATTTCCTTGATAGCCATGGTGATTGTGGGTTTACTTTCATTGCTTTGTTTTGGTTGGTTCTCATTTTTTCATAGCTTGGGTTCAGTTACTACTCCTTTAGGCCTGGTTAAACAAACACTCCAGAGGCCCTGTAACAGCTTGGGTTGAGTTACTAGTCCTAGAAGCCTTGGTTGGACAAATTCTCTGGAAGCCATTTATGGGTTGAGTTACTAGTCTTGGAAGCCTTGGTTGGACAAACACTCTCGAAGCCCTGTATAAGTTGTGGGTTGAGTTACAAGTTCTAGAAGCCTTGGTTAAACAAATGCTCTAGAAGCCTTGGAAGGCTTGGATGGAGACGAATCTGACGATTGTTTTTGGTGATGTACAACCATGAGGTGGAATCACTATTTGATGGGTTGAGGTGGGTGGCCTCTAGAAGCCCTAGATGAATTTTGATTGATGTGTTCTATGAGATACCACATTCATGCTTGGAATATGGCACAGGGGTGATTGGCTGAAGAAAGACTTGGCTCAGCTAATCTATGGTTGGGTGGAATGTGGTAGTCCCATCTCCAATTCGTTCATTGCATTTATTAATGAAAAAAATTAATTCCCTTTATTTTCATGTGAAAATGTATTGATGTAAATATGGATTTTGATGGTTGATATGTTTATTGTATTTTTGTTCCTATTATGTTTTTTTTTATATGCACATTTACCTTGGAGGTTGTTACAACCTTTTCGTTCAACTCTTTGATTTCCTAGGAGGCACGTTGGTAGTCATTTCTGTATTTTTTAGCAGTCTCTTTTTCCATGAATAATTCATGTTCAATGGCTTTGATGACCTTCATTGAATTATCAAAATCATTCAAATTCTTCTTCATTTCATTTTCATCAATTTTCAACTCATTCATGATCTAAGTTAGTTTTGTAGTTGGGTCTTCAGAATCTTCTTCCACCAGAATTGTACAAACATGTGACTCAATTTTCTACCGAAGGGAAAAATTCATTTCTTTTAACTTATACACTTCTCCATTTCTCTATAATAATTCATTAGTCAATTCTTCTTTCTCTTTTTAAACTTTTCCTACCTCTATAGTCATTGCATGTTCTAAAAAAGTTAATTTCAATTTCTTCCTGATAATTTGGATCTCAGCCTCCTTGCCCTACAACAATTTCTGAAGTACACTCCTATCTTCAAGGTTGACCTCAATTTTAACAACCAACTTTTTTAACTCCTCATTTTGAGTTGTCAATTCCCTTGAATTTGGATTTTCCAATTTTAGCTGGCCAATAATCTTCTCCAACATTTCTTCTTCTTTTCTGACAACTGAAATTGTTTTACTCAAATCATTATAAATTACTTCTCCAGTATGCCTGTGGAGATTAATTTTATTAGGTAAAGGGATCTTCCTAGCATCTACTATTAAATTGACATTTTTGAAACCTAATGAAGAGGAAACAAACAATGCAGAAGCATGAGAAAAGGAAATCCTGAGTTGATTCCTTTCCAAATCCATGGCAGATAACAATCTTTTTTATAATTTGAAGATGATTGAGCCTCCAACTAAGCCTCCATGTTTTCTATGATCTTCTTGTTTCTATCCTCAATTTTAGAAAACATTTGTTTAATCATTGGGACAAAGATCTGAGTATCTTCATCTGGATTGGTAGATGATGGTGTGCAAACTCTATCACCCAACTGTAATTGAAAACCATAAATTAATGATGTACTACCTTCATCAGATAATTTTGATCTTTTAGTTGCTCCATCTGTATCTTCATCCAAATCAATAATCTCCTATCTACCTCTCTTAAAATTCTTTTCATTTTGCATAGGAGTGTCAACCACTAACCCTCTTATTGAAATGGATTAACCTCCATTATCCATCATCTCAATCTCTGGTCGAGATTCATGAAAGAAAGGGGCATAACCATTCTCCACTCTTCTGTTATAAATCACATGAAAATGATCATAAACCCATTTTTCTCCAATAGAAAATCCATCTCTTCTAGAATTTTTTGGACTTGTTCTGCTACTTATCTGGTATTTACAATGAAAGGTCCCACAATTCTTGGCAATCTAAATAGATGCCCTTTCTTGGCTGGCACAAAATGGACTGGTCCACATTTAAACTTTGTCTTATAAATTCCAAATCAAACAACCTCATAGAAGCAAAGGTTGACAATATGCAAGGTTCAATATTAGCTCCATACAACCTAATCTCAGAATGATCTTCAAAAGAATGTTAGTCTCCTACTCTCATATCATTTCTCAACCAAAGGAAAGTCTAAACTTTAGGTAAAATAGTAGGTGCAGGTGATCCAAGTGGATATTGGTGGCCACCCGCTAATTCCACTTGGATCCCCTTTAGTGCTTCTTTGAGTTTTTTCAGTTTCCTCACAATTTACAAGTTTTAACAGTTTTTCAGGTCCTAAACTTCCGGAGTTGTTTTGAGGCCCTAAACGATGTTTTTTGGGAAATCTACCACCAACGATTTTTCTATCTAAAAACCGTCTTTTTTGTCGTAGTCCTATGAGAGATCTTTCCAACGGGCTATCATGCGCATCAAACGGAGATAATACGACCAATTCGTGACCACGGGAAGTTGATGTACCAACTTACCCAAAAACGGGGCCCACAATTTGGCGTTTCATCTTCTAGGGTCAGGTTTTGGAATGTGAAGGGTTTTCCATTGCTTCTCAACAATAAATAGGTCTTCGAGCCTCATTGTAACATAGTTCAGAGGCATGTAGCCACACATCTCTTCTTAGAGATAAGCTGCCATTGCCCTAAGCTGGTTTAATTTTATGTTTCTGTTGTAGCATATTTCAGTATTTTCCATTAATGAAATGAAGTATTATTTCCGCTGCATCTTTGTGTATATGGTTATGTTTGTAATTTGTTGCGTTCCTGTTTAAGTCTGGATCATCAGGTGAACTATTAATAATTCAATATTCCACTTAAACAAATAAGGCAGAAAAATCCATCAAGCCTTCCTTCTTCAGGTTACTCCTCACAATATTAGTCCAGAAAATAATTGGTTGTTTGTTCTTATGGGGATTCATGATGTTTAATCCCAAATGCATGAAATTTTCAGTTTGAGAGTATAAGAAGATATTTGTGATTAAATAAGGGAACCTAAAATAACCAGTGAGTGAAAATTTCATGAACTGAGCATTGACTACCCCTTAACAATTGACTAATTTAGACAATCACATATAGTTCTTAAGGGAAGAAATAGAAGAACGTGTTGGTCTCGTCCATGTACAAACATCTTTGCAACCACTGCTTCTTGGATAATTTAGGGCTCCTATTCTCTTGAGCCACAAATGTGTGAAACTTTTGATCAATCCACTTATCAAGCTTTTTCTTCATAGGGAACTATTTATCGCACATCTCTTAGATAGATCCTGGTCCTAGAAATGGAACCATTTGCTGGCTTAAGGGATCCTGACCCAAGTTCAGAGTTTTTCATTCCAACCAACAAAACCCTAACTGCTAGCCCTTTCGGAAACAACCTGCATAGCGTAGGCTACAGTCTCACTCGAAGCAGTATTGTGAGATGCTAGAACCAGGTTTCTCCATCCAGGGACAAGTGATAAGTGGTTATTAAGCTCCGATCATTCATATTTTCCCTTGTGTAGATTGGTATACTTTTAGGGATCGTTACTATAACTAGGGTAAAATTGCTTCTAGACCTTCGCGAAGGTTTATGATCACTCTTTGCAAACCTTAAACAAACAATTTATCCTCTTTCGTGCCAAAATAAATAACCCTAGATCTGACTTCATGTAGATCTATCTAATTTATTAGAAAACATAGCATAATCAGCCCTTAACTTCATGAAGACAGATAATTAATTAAAGCATGTATAAATCGGATAGATTTAGAAGCCCTGTAAAACATTCATACATTATTTCATGAAAACATATTATTGAATGACAAAATATAACATGAACAAAATCAACATAAATGCTCAGAATGCAGAGTAATTCTTAAAAATTAGTCTTTATTGATCTTCAATGTTCAGATTACAAACTCCTCTACCATACGGACTTAGCTGCAGACTTACCAAGGCCTCCTACACACTCAGCTATAGGAGCCTTCCCCTTTTCACCTAAGTGCGGGAAGTAGAGCCTTCCTGTGTTAGCACTCGCGCAAAGCAGTCTCTATATTAACTTAGCTTACTTAGTTACTTCTTCTAGACTTTCTACGAATCAAATATATAGCCTTCTAAATATAATACCATGGTCCTTGGACCATGTGTGAGTCTAAAAAATGACTCATCTACTTATCCAAACAAGGGGCTAAGTCCCCTTTGACTCCTATCTACCTGCGTGCTCCACATCTACATTTCATGGATACTTTACGTCTTTTACAAAAACTTATACAAAATTTAGGTTAACTAACCCCAAATTTGACCCTAGGGACCCTATCCCAACAAGCACCCAACACAAATATCATGACTCACCCTCGAGTCACGCAGCAGGCACCTTGATCTTGCTGCAAAGACAATCGAGCTCAACCTGTAACACTGGAACTTCAGTAGAGATCTGTATTGTTGCCTGCTACACCTCTTCAACCAATGTCTCTATTTTCAGGTGCTCCACTGCTAAGTGCATTATCCTCTACATCTATTGCAGCACCTTGATCTTTTCCTAAAGTGATAGGGTAAGCTAACAAGATTCCTCTAGCCATGGATGTAATCTTCCCTTTAGCAGGGCCTCTTTTCTATGCAATTCTTCCACCTATGCCTGCAAGTGTTTTCCCTCATGTAACCTTGTGAGGCATTTTACTAGCACCAAAGCACATGCAGATGCTCAAACCTAAGCATATTGTCATTGTGTCTCTCAGACATCGGTTTTTAGCTTCTACAGGTTTAGGTCCTCATGTAGATTTTTCCATAATTCCATAATTGCGTCGAACATTGTTTCACAGTCTGTGACTACAGTATCCAATGTGTTCATACCATCTTTGATTGTTGCTCCATGTTGCTCTAAAAACTCTAGTAGAGGCATTGTTTGCAACTTCAACTGTAACTCTATTATCTTCATCTGGAAGTCAAAAGTAACCCTGCTAACTTTTTCCTCTGATATACATACCGGGGTAGCCAATTTCCTCACTTTTGTTGAGGCTTTGGCATCTTCTGACATTTTCAATTCCAATACTCTTTTGTAAGCCTGCTCTGTCATTGTCTCCAGGCTCTGAATTCGTTGCTGCATCTCTTCCTTTACCTTTAGTGATTGAGTTTTCTCTGCGAAAATTTTCTCATTATTTACCTTGAACTCACTAATGACTGTCAGGGTGTGCTTCTCTCTGATTTGAAACTCCTCTGAAACCCCCTTATGCAGCACATGGAGGGTATAGAGTGCCAACGTAGAAAAATTCAGCCCCATGTCCTTTACTATGCTAATCATGGTGTGGTCCTCATCCGACTCTACGTGAATGAACCCTTCTAGCAATGTTATGACTTTAAGGTCCAAACTCCATTCCATGACCACCACTGTGCCACTTCGCTATGTCAGGCTCGCTTGCACCCCATTCGCTTGCCTGATGCCCACTTGAATCCTCTTAACCTAGATCTACAGCTCGTGTAGATCCTATTGGGTGTTCCCTAGCATCTACATATATTGTTGCTC
This sequence comes from Pinus taeda, assembly GCA_000404065.3. NCBI lineage: Eukaryota > Viridiplantae > Streptophyta > Pinopsida > Pinales > Pinaceae > Pinus > Pinus taeda. The sequence goes on along the minus strand of APFE030864047.1, from coordinate 141,630 downwards.
AAATTGTTGCAACACCTCAGTCGTCATGTCTATGACTTTGTTACCAATCTCATCGAGATCTCCTTCCATCAGCACCATTGGATCGATATGCGTCTGCTTATGAGACTTATGCTTCTTCTTATGTCCAATAGTTTGATCCTTTCCACGCCTGTTTTGGAGAATTTGGTATCTACAGATAAATACTAATTCCCTAGATAAGTAGCCATATCTAGAACAATAGTTTAAAGCACTTTAGCCTTTTCCTATAAGCAATAGATAAGACAAAGAGAATGAGAATACCTACTTGTAGTTTTTCTTTCCTCTTGTCTCCTTTGTATTGGTCCCATTGCTCCTTCCCGTACTTAACACACTTGAGAAGTACCAGTTAACTATCAACAGAAGACCAAGAACCAATCAAAGCAAAAGATCTATTGATTACAAGTAACTGGAATCAGATACATTGACACATATAAGCATCATATAACAAGATAAGCATATGGAAAAAGGTTCAAATACTTTATTGAATAGAAGGGAGAATTACAACCATGAGGTCTGATTCAAAGTCACTCCTCCAACATTGATCCCATCTACATCACATCAAAACCATGACACTCCGACAACATAATAATACTTATCTCAAAGTCAATTCTCATAGCAACATTATCTCCTTACCATTAATCAAAGTCCAGCCCTTGATCACTTAGATGAGTGCTCAATTTATAGGAAGATGGAGGAGGTTATGTCATAAATGGGGGTATTGAATGGCCTTCCATACTTAGAATTAGTTACATGGAGGAAGGGATGAGAGGATAGGATGTATCTTAACTCATTCCTCATCCATTTTCAACCTCATAGGAGTTGATAAGTGAGGGAAACTTCTAGAAGACTCCAAGAGATAAGAATATTCCCTAAAGCCTATGTGAATTTCACTCGATCTCGCCCTGTGCAGGTCAAAGAGGGCCTAAGTGCTCTGCAGAGCACCTGGGCATGGACTTAACTGCTTTGAAGTGCACCCTTACATGGGCCTAACTGCGCTGGTCCCTTTAGAGATCATTTCAAGATGTCTTCAAGTCATGAATATGTTTGGGAAGGAAGCATTCAAAAGGTTGACTTGTTTAGGGCATGTAGCAACGGAAATTAGGGTTTGATGAGCCCTAAAACAATGATTTGGATGATGGGAGTGATATGTCCAAATGGACCTGTAATAGCTTCCCCCTAAAGCATGAAGCTGAAAAATGTAAATGTCGAATGAAATGCTTTACGATGTGATGAGGAGTTTTCGAAGTGGAAGGTGACTTGCATCAATTACAATGCATATATCATGATATTTTGATTTTTTCATGAATCCCTAAGGGAAGGCATACCCATGCTCAACATATAAAGTTTCATTACATGTACATAGAAAGTTGTCTACAGATATAGATCCATGAATGGATGACCATCAGTGTAAGGCCATTGTACATATGATTTAGTGTTGAAAAGTGTGCAACAAGAAATGTAAAAATAGAAATTGCTAAAAGTAATAGTTTGGCCAATGTGGAATTTTGGCCACCTTGGGTGAGGTGAAATTGCTAAAAATAGAATCTTCTAAAAATAGTTTTTTTGGGTCCCTTCCTATTTATAGTAGTCCCTAGTCTATCTATAGGAAGTAAATTCGAATTTTTTCTTACCAACAGTTTGGAATATTAATTAATTAATTCTCCATGAGTTAATTAGTTAAGGAAAAGCAAACTTGAAGTCTTTGTGAGAACACACAATTATTTCTCCACTAATTGGGGAATGTGTCCTTGATTTGCTCAACTTATTGAGGAATTAAGGATGAGTTCTATATTGAGAGGATTAGTTGACTTAGTTTAACTTATTCAAGTTCAGTTAGATTAATTTAACAAGTTGTTAAATTAATGAGATACACTTTGTGGATGCTTGCATGCATGTGACAATTGTTATTTTTCAAATAACTGTGTATTCACTCATGGATAACTGATTTATGTTAGTTCTGTTAGAGACCCAATTGAGATCAGATGTGGGACATTGTACTATTAGATCCTAGGATATTTCTACCAAGTATTCCTTGCATGGGGAAGGAAGCTTCTTCCTTCTAGTACTACGTAGTTGGACTTGATGTGACAGTAGGTATGATCAGACCAATTTACATGTGTTTTGTAATTGGACCCCAATCAAAACTACACAAGGAAATAGGGGCTTGGACCTGAGGTGAAACCTTTATATACAGGGCTAGGTAGTCCATGAGCTTTATCATCAGAGTACAGAGAGAGCAGGATAGCTTTTGAGCTAATTCTTTTTGTATGTTGTTGAATATTTTCACTTGATTGATAATACAGAGTTGGGGTTTTATGTTGGTGCTTTCCCCAGTGATATATTCTATGTTATGTGGAATTGGTTCCTTCTTATCAGTTATATGTGTTCATGCTTGATGTTGCTCATGGTTTATTAGCTTCCACAGAGTTTATGGTAGATGTAGATCTAGTATTATGCTTTAGTACATTGCATAATATCAATTGGATCTGTAAGTGAAATTTTTACATGATATCAGTGAGCTAGCTGATTTGTAGAGAAAATTCTACATGGTATTTGAGCACAAGTGATCAAGGAAGAATAGTATACAAGAAGGAATTTGAAGTTTATTATTCAGGATATATATCTCAAGTTCTTATCACATCTATTTCACCGATGGAATTCTATGGTTTGAGGCTTGAGTATGCCCTTGATGGTATCTCAAACTATATAGCTTGGAAGGATCGCATAGAGGTAGTATTAGAAGATAAAGTTCTTAAGGACTTCATTGATCAAGAATTCCCTAAGCCTAATGATGCTACTCAATCAGCGTAATGGAAGAAGTGTGTAGCTAGAGCTAGGAGAATTCTCTTAGAGGAAGTGCAAGATCACATTGTCTCGAGCCTCCGTGGGAAGGAGACTCCATTTGCAATGTGGAAAACATTGAAAGATTTATATCAGAATAACAATGATCAGAGGAAGTTGGAAATGAAGTACAAACTTTGAAAGATCAAGTGTGAAAAGGATGAGACGATCTCTATGTATCTGACCAAGCTCATCACATGTAGGTATGAGCTTGAAAGTGTAGGGGTCATGGAAACTGATGATGATATGGTGAGTCTAGCACTCCTTGGCCTTCCTAAGAGCTAGCATAGATACCAAGACTCGGTTAATGGAAGGGAGAAACTACCAGATTGGGAACTACTATGGTTGGATTTGATACAGGAGGAGATCAGACGCAGCACTAAAGACGGTTCTTCATCCATGGAGGATGAGGAGAATTGTGCCTTAGCGAGTAAGGAAAAGAAGGGGAAGGAAAAGGTTTCTCTTTCCAAATCCAGTTCTTCCAATGGTGGGAATAAGGTTGACAAATCAAAAGTGCGATGCTTTCGTTGTCATGAGGTGGGCCATTATGCTGCAAATTGTCCACAGAGGAAATCCAAGAAGAGATCTGGGGAAGGATCTGAAGGTGAGGCACTTGCTTCATAGTTTGAGTTGGATTTCACACTCTCTACATCCATGGTGGGAAGTGGTTGGTTTCTTGACAGTGGAGCTTATTTCCACATGTCTGGTGACAAGAGTTTGTTTAGTACTTTAGAGGAGAAAGATCTCCAGATACTCATAGCAATGGGTAATGATGAGAAGGATAGTGTCTCAAGTGTAGGCATGGATATTTTTTAGAGGGATCATGGAGCTTGCGTTACCTTGATCCATGTCAAGTATGTACCAGGAATGAAGAGAAAATTGGTGTTGATCACAATGCTGGAAGACAGAGGCTATGATGTAGTCTTCAGTAAGGAAACTTTTTTCCTTAGACACATCATCACTAGACAGGTGAAGCAGATCGGTTCATGGGTCAAGAACCTGTATGCTCTTGAGGTTCAAGATGCATGCAAAGCCTTGAGAAGCAAGGAAACTAATGTAGACTTGGTGGTAGAGAGGGAGAGTATGTTACCTCTCAACATGTAGTGCCAGAAGAAGTCTTAGATGATTGTGGAGGAGCCACGATTGGTGTAGCAACTTCAGGAGGTTGTGGAGTAGCCACAACAAGGGGAGTTGAGTGGAGATCAAGTAGAGAAATCTACCCATGTAGAGACCTCCAATAGGGGGAAACTTCGAGCTAGGTGGGCAGAGGGATCACATGCAGCCATACCCCCAGGTAGGAGGTGTGGCGATATAGAGTGATCGTCCTAAGGAGGAGGGGAATGATCCTTGAGGTACCCGACCTCTTAGATGAGACCTTGCTATAGAAGCCCTAATGTGGAGTAGCAGGAATGGACTAATTGGGTAGAGATAGATGTAGATGGAGTAGTAGAGAGAGCTACAGTGTAGGGAATCCTAGGATAGTGCAGAGCATGCAAGCTGCAGCAATGTGAGAGGCACAAGTGTGTTGCATAATGCAGGGTAGCACAGAGAAGGGTGTAACGGTGTGAGATGCATGGAGATGTTGCAGTAGCGTAGAGTTCAGAGAGGGAGCACTTGTCAGTAGCAGGTAGAGCTTCAGCATGAGAGTATGTTTCTAGCCCAACAAAGTGGTTAGTTGGGAGTTTTTTTTGTTGTAGATGTGTTGCATGTAGAACTTCCAAAGTTACAGGATCGGGTTCGAGAGGAAGCCTTTCTTGTTGAGAGGGACTTTTGAAAAGTGTGCAACAAGAAATGTAAAAATAGAAATTGCTAAAAATAGTAGTTTTGCCAGTGTGGAATTTTGGCCACCTTGGGTGAGAGGTGAAACTACTAAAAATATAATCTTCTAAAAATAGCATTTCTCATCCCTTCCTATTTATAGCAGTCCCTGGTCTATCTATAGGAAGTAAATTTGAAGTTGGTCTTACCAGCAGTTTGGATATTTCTAGTAAGTATTCCTTGCATGGGGAAGGAAGCTTCTTCCTTCTAGTACTGCGTAGTTGGACCTGAGGTGACAACAAGTATGATCAAGCCAATTTACATGTGTTTTGTAATTGGACTCCAATCAAAATTACGCAAGGAAATAGGGGCTTGGACCTAAGGTGCAACCTTTATATATAGGGCTAGGTAGTCCATGAGCTTTATCATCAGAGTATAAAGAGAACAGGATAGATTTTGAGCTTATTCTTTTTGTATGTTGTTGAGGATTTCCATTTGATTAATAATACAGAGTTGGGGTTTTATGTTGGTGCTTTCCCCAGTGATATATTCTGTGTTATGTGTGATTGATTCCTTCTTATCATTTATATGTGTTCATGGTTGATGTTGCTCATGGTTGATTAGCTTCCGTAAAGTTTATGGTAGATGTAGATCTAGTATTATGTTTTAGTACATTGCATATATCAGTTGGATATGTAGGTGAAATTTCTACATGATATTAATGAGCTAGCTCATTTGTAGAGAAAATTCTACATTTAGTACTCCTAAAACCGCATCCCGGATGGATGAAACTAGATCTGGCGTCTTCTATCTCGTTCAATCATTCACTCAACTATGAGTCTAACCATGTGAATATGTGATCTGAAGTCGAACATGGGAAGGCACCGTCTGATTACCAACCAATGACGTAAGCCATTAATAGATGTGAGAGAAATCACCAATAATGATAATGATCCTCAAGGTACTGCAGTACATTCTGCATGGTGTGAATGGATGTTTTGATGTCGAACACCATACAAAATATTTCAATCGAAGACCGGTGATGTTAACCTATCGCTAGAAGCGAGAAACTTGCCATTGATGTATGAAAGCCTCAAGTTACTGACAGGGTGCTTCTAAGTCAACTTCTTGGATAATGTGCTGATGTCGACAAGAAGCGAGTCATCGTAGGAGGGCCTTGATGTATCCCACATCAATGACACGAAATGAGTGTAAGGATTTTGGAGACAGAATTTGATTGATGACACAAAGTTTAGGAATGGAAATCATGAAAATGAAGGTTTATGGTATTGCAAAGGATGAATTTTCACTGAATGACTTCTCTTGAACATGTCGTTGACATTGAAATGAATTGGTAGCATTGATCCAAAACAAAGTGATGGATGGTATGATAGACCAATGGTATAATAACCATAAAGTTGATAACCCAACCCAAATATTCACGGTGATGAGATGAAAGTGTCATGTTCAAGAGCGACCTGCTACCAAAAGTGGTTTACCCCTTTTTCCATTTTCCCTAGTCATTGCTAACCAATACCTCTTTAGTTTTATCAAGCTTGAGGAGGATAACATATGCTTGTTTTATAATTCCACCCTTCGGGTGAATCCATGGCTATGTGATGTTTTAATGAGTCTAGTCAAGGTGAAACTCAGTCTTGTCATGATCAACAAGTTTGTCACTATTTGATGTTTTAACTATTTTAAAGAAAAAGATAATTCGATCCTTTTCATGTTTAGAGAGTTTGAAAAGGGACAAAAAGAAAACTCCACATGTTCTTTTTGTAGATTTATCTCTCAAGTCCAAAAAAGCGTAAAAAAAAATACAAGAGAGAACCTATTGACCATGTTCGGTCAAAATATTCCTTTTTCATAAGTAATATATCTCAATCCAGAAAGGGGTTAAACTTATACTAAGTAGATGTCATTTCCAATCCGTTAACGAGCTGAAAAGGACAATCACTTGACAATCTTTTCATATTTCAAGAGTCCGAAAAGAGCTTAAAGAGAACTCCACTTTGAGGAACGAGTGGTGTCTAGGATAGAAACTAGTTCCAGTGATGTTGGAACTTCTCAAAACATGTTGATTTATGTGAAGAGGTTGGCTAATAAGACCACTAATTGGAACTGTTCCTCAAAAAGGGTAAAACAACCAAGTGAAAGCATATGATCAACCAAGCAGATAGTGATGATGGAAGGAGAAAAACCAAGGCTTATCTGGCAGAAGAGGCTGATAGGATGGAAATCACAAGGGTTAAAATGGAAATGGGTTCATTTTTAGACAATCTTGAACCATAGGGAACTATGATTGGATTTAGTTTCATGTTTACACAAGCCTGACACGAAAAACTATGCTTGGATTTAGTTTTGTTTTTACACAAGACTGAAATGAAGAACTATGCTTGAGATTGGTTTACATGCCCCCAACATGAAGAAAGGGAGAGTCTCCTATAACTAGATGGAAGTCGCTGCGGTGAAGAACAACAATTATCTAACACCTTTTTGGCTTCGTCCAGATAGGGACAAGGGTGAATGGGGTGATTCCCTTCACATAACCTATAGGGAAACTTAACTTTACCACTAGGTGCATGCCCCCCAAGCTTCATTACATTCACCTAAGTAGATTACTTGTGGCTATCAGGTGGATGGAATGAAGGTTCATTTACAAGATCAAGTGGAAGACTCGATTGGGATTTTATGATATCTAATCAAAGAATCAAATTGGAACTTTTCTCCAGGGATCCTTGTTTCATTTTTTAATGAGCTTGACACAAGACAAAGAACTCTACTCAGATTCCTTGTTTGACTTTTCAACGAGCTTGACACAAGACAAGGAACTATGCTCATACTCCTTGATTCATTTTTTAAATAGCTTGACACAAGACAAGGAACTAACCTCATGGGAGCTATTTCATTTTTTAATGAGGTTGAAATAGTAAAAGAACCAGCCTCATTTTCCTCAATCATGACTTATAAGAGGTCATGACTTCCAAGAGGTTCTCATAAGATGGGAGAACAATGGTCTGGAAGGGATTTGTAGCAAGGAATCCATTAGAGAGATCTGGTTCCAATGCTCCCAGTACATAATGTACAACATCACTAAATTGATCGTCACTTATGTAGGCATGGAACAGGTTGCCACATAATTATCCCATGGTGGGGATGATGCCATTGGTACAAAATGTCAAGAGTAGAATAGGGAAGACATGAAATGATAAACCAAAACAAGCGGAGCTCACAGGTGCGGATCACCAAGAGCTACCTCAAGCAAAATGCCACACAGAGCTTCACATTAATATGAATATTAAATAGATAATTTTTTTAGGGACAACAAATCATATCCCAGGAGAATAGGAACTGAATAACTATAGAAAGGAAAATCACAACCACGTAACAATAATAGCCTATTCTCCATTAATTCTAACACCCCCCCTTAATGGAGCAAAGGTTCTTAAACACATCTAATATGTCCCTAAACAATTAAAACTTCAATCTTCCTAGAGGCTTAGTAAATATATCAGCCATATTATCACAAGAATTACAATATTCAACACAAATCTCTTTGGACTGCACCTTTTCCCTAAAAAATGAAATTGAGTGTCTATGTGCTTAGTGTTTTTATGAAACACGGGGTTGTAAGCTAATTTGATGGAACTTTGCTTATCGCAATTGATAATTGTAGCTTCTGTTTGTTCTTCTCCTGCATCTTGGAGAATTCTGCGCAACCAAACTACCTCACACGCTGCTGCACACATAGCTTGATATTCTGCTTCTGCTGAGGATAAGGCTATAGTATGCTACTTCTTGCTGCACCAAGAGATGACCCCAGACCCAATGCTAAAGGCATAATCTGTAATTGATCTTCTATCATCTAAATTTCCCACCCAATGAGAGTTTGTATAACCTGTCAAGCTAACATCAAAGGAATCAAAATACAAAATACAAAAGTCTGAAGTTCCTTGCAGATACCTCAATACTCTTTTTGCTGCAAGCCAATGGTTCTCATGAGTTTGAGTCATGAACTAGCTCAAAACACCAAGAGTAATAAAGGGAAGACATGAAATGATAAAGTAAAACAAGAGGAGCTCACAAGTGCGGATCACCAGGAGCTACCTCAAGAAAAATGCCACACAAAGCTTCACATTAATCTGAATATTAAATAGATACAATTTGTTATGGACAACAAATCATATCCTAGGAGAATAGGAATTGAATAAATATAGAAAGGAAAATCACAACTATGTAACAATAATATCCTATTCTCCATTAATTATAACACAAAAGGACCACTTAGAGAAGATGGTTGACTAGAAGCCATATTTGGACCGGGAAATGAAAGCTGGTCAACGGTGGCAATTCTACCTTCATGCAGGAAACAAATCACTCAAAAGAGTGTTGAAAAAATAGCTCCCATATCATAAACATAGTTTCACCCAAGAAGTAAATAGTAATCTAAAGGCCCTGGGACTATGAACACATTGAGATAAACAATTTTTCCTCCCAAAGTAATAGGCAACTGAGGGAGGATCCCTAATGGTTGATTGGTTCCTCTATTAAAAGCCAATAGATTCTAGGTAACTGGCACAAGTGGTGGCGAACCGAGCACTTTCCAAGCAGTAGAGGAAAGGATACTCACTGATGCACCTTCATCTATAATACTGCCAAATACAATCATATTATAAACATGTACTATGATCTGAAAAGGCACATAAGAAGGAAGACGACATCCTTCCAGTCGATTCCAATCGAAGGAAGTGACCATACTACTTGGAGGGGGTACCATAGAAATGGGAGAATAAATCCCTTGAGTTACTAGAGTGGGAGGATTTTTCTCCTATCTTGATGGAATAGGAGGACTGTCCCCAAGCTCATTAGAATCTAAAGAAATGAAAAGAACCTAAGTGGTATCATATTCACTCTCTTCAGGAAAAGTACAATTAACTAAAGGTGAAATCGGGTCAACTATTTCCTCGACCTGTGATTGGTCAAGCATAGACTCATGGGATTCACATTCAAAGAGAGTGGGTTTGACCGATTATTGATTTGGGTCAATCACATTATCATCTAGTGAAGGATTAAGGGATAGTCTCCTGTAACCAGATGGAAGTCATTGTGGTGAAGCAAGACGGTTATCCAAAACTATTTTGGCTTCATCTAGATAGGGAAAAAGGAGAATGGGGTGATTCCCTTCACATAAACTATAGGGAAACTTAACTTTACCCTTATTTCCATGAATTTTACTACCACTAGTTGATGGTTTGTCACTAACATGATCTCTCGAAGTTGATGACCCGGGATGATGTGAATGGGAAGACCATTGTTCTAAGATTTGAGGAATACTAGAACAATTTCAAAGAAGATGGTCTCTTGCACAAAGTTTGCATGGGTATCGAACTTTGTGAGGCTTGACAAACAATTTCTCATCAGATGTTTCATTCAAAGCAATGGATGATTGGTTGCCCCTCTGCTGAATTTTCTTCTTCTTCTTCTTCTTCCAATTCTTCTTCTTCTTAGCTACCTGGTTACTTGTACCAATACTTCAACCAAGAGAAGAGCAAGAAGGAGAGGAAGAAACAATCGAGGAAGAAGGCAAAGGGTCAACTTTAGGATCACCTAGAGGTTGATTTTGTCCAATTGGAGGAGAACTCGATTGTGGAGAAATCACAACATTTTGAACTAAGGAGGTTGGAAACAACCATATTGGCAAGCCAATGGTAAATCCTAGAAGGGACAATGTAGCCATATATGGAGCACCAATATTTCCAAAAGGAGAAAAAGGTCTAGGATTCCCATCAAAAGGAATTCCTTGATCAGTGGACTCTAGATTTGTTGCCATATGTCTCAACCTAAGACCAATTATGGAGCGAGCATGGAGGATGTTATCTGTGTTCAATTAGTTTTATTTTAATCAAAGTAACATAACAAAACAAAAGAGGGATAATGTAGGAAAAAGGTTTACCAAGCAACTGTGAACTACAGAATACCTCCCAGTGAACCGTGAAGTATGGGTAGGAAATCTCCCTGAATGTTATGTTCGGTGTATCACACTATACAAGGCAGTTGACTCGGTTACCTAAGGATGGATAGAAACCTAGTTTTATCCTCCAATATATACCCAAAAGTATGTGGAGGGCCAATTCGTATTAGCATTGTCTAATGAAAAACCACATAGTGAGAGCATTCCCATATACTTTACGTACTATAACACCACCCTATATACCCAAAGGTATGTGGACAAGCTACAATATACTCATGTACATGGAATTAGATATCACACTCGAGATGTATTGTAGACAAGTTAGCGACAGTTGTTATGTTTTACGATGCCAGAACACATCTCTAGACTAGAACCTCTAAATGTTTTGCGTTAGATGACAATGCTCCATCAGGCAAATTGATGTTAGTTTTAAGTTGATCTTGCTTAGGAATTTTCCTTTCAAGGTTCACCATGTGATGTATTTTCAATTCCTAGAATGAAACTAACATGATAAGCATTCTTTCCATTCAATTTAATAATAAAAATCTTAGCTAATAGGGATAGATCAATCAAATTTCTTTCGATCAAAGAGAAAAGAGCACAATCTAATGTAATTTCCCTAAACTATTCCTATGAGTACACACAAACTTTTTCAATGAAAAATGCATGTATTTATTTTTTATTTCCTTAATTTGAATATGAAGGAAATGAAACTAATGCACATACAATCAATCAATCTTTAACAAGAACGAATACTTTATGACAATTTTGTTTCGAAGGAAAATATGAATTTTATGACACTTTTTTTCGAACAAAGATTAATCGACTATAATCTAACTTTGACTATGGATCAGTAATGACAAAGAAAACATTTAAGAAACATTAATCAACCAATTCAAAGTAGATCTAGAAAAGGAGATAAAAACTTGTTTTCTGAGACATGATATTCATTGACCAATCAACAAGCAATCAAACAGAGAAAATTTGGCAAAAGAATCAATAAAAAGGTGGGAAACTGACCCTGGAAGGATCAGTGCATCCCTGAATAGGAGACAGTATGATTTAGAGCATTGTCCCTAAGCCAAGGGTTCTCTGTAGCACACTTTGTCCATCACAAGCCTACACTGGTGACAGTGAGCCATTTCAAGAGGCCAATTACACAGTTTTTGACCAAAATTCAATGCAACAATGCTAAAATACAATCAATGAAAACAAGTAGGGTTTGCAAGAGTGTCTTATGATGTGGATAAGCCAGTAGGAAGGATGATGTTCCCCAGTATGGTCACTAATTGTTTTTGGAGAATTTGGTATCTATAGATAAATACTAATTCCCTAGATAAGTGTTTCTAAGAAAACTAGTGCATTTTTGATCAACTAGCCCTCTAGGTTTGGCAACTACCTTAGAAACAACAGTTTAAAGTAATTCAATGATTTCTTCTATGCACAATAGATAAGAGAAATATTAGGGGACCAACCTGGAGCTTCCACTTAATCCCTTGCTTGATTTCTCTCCCCCTTAACAGAGCTTGCAACTCCTCTTTGTACTTATCCCGCTTGGAAAGTACCTTTAGAAACACAATAACAAAGAACCATCAAAGCATCTTGATCTATTATAACATAAACACTGTAGAATCATATATATAATGAACATACAATAGCATTCACAAATGATAACATTCACAATTGCATAATCATATGGAGGAAAACTTAAAGAACTTTATTAAATAGAAGGGAGAATTACAACCCCGTTGTCTTATCTAGCATCATCCTCCCAGCATCAATCCCTCTTGACCTCATGAAATAGAAATATCATACAAACAATACAATGCTCTTTTCTTCAAATACAAACTATCAACACTTCCTTGCAATTCACAATATTCCAGCCTCTGGATCTCTTAGATGAGGGATCCATTTATAGATGTGTGCAAGGGTGTGAGTCATCTCTGGGGTTTTGATTAGTGTCATTCCATTTGTTACAGTTGGTTCCACTTGGATATTTCTTGGATCTCTTACTCATCCCTGGGTGAATTCAGAGAGGCAAGTCTCATAGGAAAAGCTTCTAGAAGATTCCATGAGAAACCACCTAGCAAACTGTCATGGACATTTGTCCATCCTCACCCATCACACCCTAGAGAAGGCCCAAATAGTATGCATCGCACTTGGCTAGTGTAATACTTAGTATGCATCACACCTTGCAGATGGAGCAGTCAGTATGGTTTAGTTTAGGCCATTTCTGGATGGTTTTTCAGGTGGAACTTCTTGGGAATGATGTAATGAGATGACCATGTTATTTTAGGGTATAAAACAACTCTTTTATGGGTTGAAGAGCCCTAGTTTATCGACATATAAGTTTGGGGTTGAAGTGCCCAAATATGTCTATAACAGTTTCCCCCTAAAGCATGAATTTGTAAATCTTGATGTCAGGTGAAATGATTTATAATGAGGATCCAAGGTTTCGAACTAGAAGGTGACCTACATAAATTACAATACAATACATCATCATAATATAATTTTCATGATCTAGCTGAGGCGGGAATTCCAATGCTCAACTTTATAAATTCATTGCATGTACATAGATCAGATGGTCATCTGTAGATGCAGGCTGGTGATTCTTCAGATGTAGAGTCATCATCCTTGGTTCAGATGACCATCTGTGTAGTGTCTTTGTACATTTGATGTTTTCATATCCCTGAATATATCACAGCCTAGATGGGTGAAACTAGATCCGGGGTCTTCAAACTCATTCAATCTTTTCCCAATGTACAAGTCAATCCATGTGAAGAGATGTTCTGAAGTCCAACATGGAAAGACATTGCCTAATTACTAGCCAATAATGTGAGCTATTAATAGGCATGAGAGGAGTCATCAATAATGATAATGACCCTCAAGATACTATAGTACAATTCACGTGGTGTGAATATATGATCCAATGTTGAACATTGTGCAAAATCTTTCGGTTGAAGGCCATTGATCTCAACCTGTCACTGGAAGTGAGAAACTTGCCATTGAGGCATGCAAGCTTCAAAGCACTGAAAGGGGTTTTTCTAAGTCAACTTCTTGGATAATGAGCTGATGTCGACAAGAATCGAATCGTCATAGGAGGGCCTTGATGTATCCCACATCTATGACATGAAATGAAGAAATTGATTTCTGGAGGTGAAAACAATCTGATGACACAAGGTTCAGGAATGGCGGTCATAAAAAAATGAAGGTTGGAGATATTGCAGTGGATGAGGCATTAAATAGATTTTGGTTTCTCAACTGAATGACTTCTCTTGAACATGTCGGCGACATTGAGATGGATTGGTAGCGTTAACCCCAAAATATGGATGGTGTGAAAGATCAATGGTGAGATGACCGATGAACGAAATAACCCAACCCGACTCAATAATGGTGATGGAGTGTGTCATGTTCAAGAGCGACCTGCTATCATAAATTTCTTCAAGTTTCTTCCATTTTCCCCAGTCATTGCTGACCAATACCTCTTTATTTTTCTCAAGCTTGAGGAGGATAATATATGCTTTTTCTATAATTTTCCCTTCGGGAAAACCTGTTGCTATGTTTCAATGAGTCTAGCAACAGTGAAACTCGGTCTTTTCTAGAATGGACAAGTTTGTCACTATTGTTTTAATGAGTTTAATGACAAGAATGACTTGGTCCTTTTCATGTTTATATAGTTTAAAAGGGATGAAAGGAAAACTCCAGAAGTTATTTTTCGTAGAATAATCCCTTAAGTCCAAAAAAGGATAAAATAATACAAAAGGGATGATTTTTCCGATCACCTTAACGAGCCGAAAAAGACAAGTGCTTGAACTTTTTTGTGAGATAATCCCTCAGGTATGAAAAAGATTAAAATATATAGGATGGATGACATTTCCAATCATTTTAACGAGCTGGAAAGGTCGGTACTCAACAATCTTTTCATATTTAACGAGTCTGAAAAGGTTTTAAAGGAGACTTGATTTTGAGGAACAAGTGGTGTCTAGGGTAGCAACTCATTTCGGGTAAGCTTGGAACTTCGCAAAACATGGTGCTTTCTGTGAAGAGGTTGGCTAATAAGACCACTCATCACAGCTATTCCTCAAAAAGGGTAAACAACCAAGTGGAAGCATATGATCGGCCAAGAGATGGAGGTGATGAGAGGTACACAACCAAGGCTCAAAAGGCTGATGGAATGGCAATCACAAAGGTTATTTACTGAAGGTGGATTTATTTTTTAATGAGCCTGAACCATGGAGGAACTATGCTCAGTTTTTAGTTTCATTTTTTACGTAAGCTAGAAATGACAAAAATAAAAAGCTAGAAAAGACAAAACTAAAAATTGAAAATAAAAAACAAAACAAAAAAAGGTTTGCATGCCCCTAGCATGATGAAAAGGAGAGTCTCCTGTAACCATATGGAAACTACTGAGGTTAGGTAGGATGGTTTCGTACAGAAGACAAAACACTTCCTTGGCTTAATCCATAGAATAGACAAAGGTGAATGGTGTGTCAGACCAATCACATAACCTACAGAGAAACTTATCTTTTCAACTAGGTTCATCCATAAAATAGACAAGGGTGCACGCCCCCTAAGCTTTGTTACATTCACCAGACTACTCATGGAAATTAGGTGGATGGAATGAAGGTTCAAGAGATACCGCTGAGGTAAAAATACCATTTAAGGATGATGATTGACTTGGAGCTATGCTTGGACCGGGAAATGAACGCTGGTCAATAGTGACAATTTTGCCTTCACGTGGGAAACACATCACTCGGAAGAGTGTCGAAACAATAGCTTCCATGTTATAAACATAGTCACGTCCAAGGAGTAGATTGTAATCTAATGGTCTTGGGACTACCATCATGTTCAGATGAATGGTTTTCCTTCCTAATGTGATCAATAACTTAGGAAGGATCCCTAATGGTCAACTGGTTCCTTTGTTAAAGCCTAACAGATTATGCGTAATAGGCATAAGCGATGGCGAACCAAGTGCTTTCCAAGAAGTTAAGGAAAGGATCTTCACTGATGCACCCTCATCTATGATAGTGCCATACATGATCATTTTGTAAACTTGTACTATGATCTAGAAAGGTACATGAGAAGGAAGGTGGGATCTTGCTAGTCGATTCCAATCAAAGGAAGTGACTAGACTACTTGGAGGTGGTACTGAATAAATGGGTGAATTAACTCCTTGAATTATGAGGACTGGGGAATTTTCCTCTTGTTGTGAAGGAACAGGTGGATTACCCCCAAGTTCATCGGAATCTGAAGTAATAAAAAGAATTTGAATGGTATCATTTCCATTCTCTTCGGCAAGGGTACAATTTTCTAAAGGTAAAACTGGGTCAACTACGACCTTGACCTATTGATTTTGGTCGGGTATAGACTAATAAGATTCACTTTTAGAGAGAGTGGTTTCGACCAACGATTGATTTAAGTCAGTCAGTTTTTCAACTAGTAAAGGACTAGGGGAGAGTTTCCTGTAGCTAGATGGAAGTCACTGCGGTGAAGCAGGATGGTTATCCAATACTCTTTTGGCTTCATCCAAAAAAGACAAAGGTGAAGGGTATGGTTCCCTTCACATAACCTACATGGAAACCTATTCTTTCTCGTCCGTCAATGAACTTTTTTTATCACTAGTTGAAGGTGTGTTATCAACATGATCTTCAGAAGTTGATGACACAGGATGGTGCGAACGGGGAGACCATTCTGTCAAGATCCGAGGAAAACAAAGACAGTCTCGAGAAAAGTGGTCACTCACACAAATTAAACATGGAAATTTGGCTTTGGAAAGTCTAATGTGCGGATTTTCATTAGATGATGCATTCAAAGCAGTGGTTGCTTGGTTGCCCCCTTGGTGAATTGGCTTCTTCTTCTTCTCCTTCCCTTTCTTCTTCTTCTCAGCCACCTAGTTACTATCATCATTACTTTCACCGAGTGAAGAGGAAGAAGGGGAGGGAGAAAGAAATGAAGAATAAGGTGAAGGTTCAACTTTAGTATCAACTCGATGCTTATTCAATTCCAGAGGAATCACGGTATTTTGAACCATAGAGGTTGAGAATAGCCATACTGGTAGGCCAATGGTATTCTCGGAAGGGACAATGTGGTCATATACAGAGCACCAATATTTCCCCAAGAAGAAAAAGGACTAGGATTCCCCTCAAAAGGGATTCCTTGATTGGTGGATCCTGGATTTGTCTCCATATATCTCAACCTAAGATCAATTAAGGAATAGGGATGTTATTCCGAATTCAAATAAATTTTAAAGATGCTTTGACACAAATTTGATTTTTCAGTTGTTAAGAGTCGAGAAGAAGCTAAAGATGACTCTAGTCCCCTTCGATTTTTAATGAGCCTGAAGTGGGAAGTGTTGAGATGGACGAACGAAAGTGACTACTCTGGAAAATCTAGAAAGAGGGATTACCAAACCAATCACAAAACTACAATACACAATTAAAGAGAAATTACCAAGGAATTATGTACAGAAGTCAATCTTCCTAAATGCTATGTTCAGTGCATTGCAACCAATAAGGCGGCAGACCTGGTTTCCTATGGATAAAGGATATAAGCCTATTGTGGTCTCCCAATATATACGCGATGGTATGGGGAGCGCAAGTCCGTGCTAGCACTTGTTGTATCAGGGAGGAGGAATCACCCAACCTTTGATGAAAACGATAGTTATTAGTTTTTACGACGCCAGAACACGTCTCTAGCCTAGACCTCTAGATGTGTTGCGTTAAGTTCCAAAGCATTGTTAGGTTCATTGAAATTTATTTTAGAGTTGATCTTGTTTAAAGTCTTCCTTTCAGTGGTTCACCATGTGATGTTGATTTGAAATTCCTAAAATGCAATCTACAATGATAAACAATCTTTGTTTATTTTGAGCAATGAAAATCCTAGCTACTAGGGAAAGAAGATTACAGTTGTTTCAAACAAAGAGAAAAGAGCACACACTAATGCATTTTTGTAAATCATTTTTCACACACAAACTAAATGCAAATGCAAATGCATGTATTTTTTTTCGTTCCCCTTAATGTGAAAAATGCCAAAAAGGAAAACTGAATGTAATAAAGGTCTGAAATATTTTACTCAAAGCGACATTTTCGACGATTTCTTCTTCAAAAGAGAAAGGAAGACTAAATGAAACTTTTCAATTTTGAATAAAAGAAAAATTATTTTGACACTTCTAATATCAACAAATCAAACCAAATACATGATGAAAAGTTCAATCGACTATCCAGGGAAGGAAGAGTCCATGACACTTCTCTTTTTGACACAAAATGATAGTTACGACACTTTTTGTACCAAAGCGACAGATCTATTTAAAAAAAAATTCGACAAAGGATTGTAAATGATGGACAAATACATAAAAACATTTACTAATCCTAACCAAATGGAGGCTGATCTATGTGATGTAAGTAGGCTTTAGTAAGGAATTAATGTTCATGAGAAGCAAAACAACTAAACAAGACTGAAACAAGGACAAACCCCCCAAATTTCTAGAATGGAAATAGGTTTAGTTAGTCATTGCACCTTGGCTTCATCGAAATAGGGATGCATCGCACTTTACACACTCGAGAGGTACGATGCATACTAGTTCAAAGTGACAGACAGTGCGATGGGCCAAGGAGTGCAATTGAAGTGGGTTTTGGCTTAGATGTGTAGCTGTTTTCAATGAGTTAATCTGAGCTATGATGGACAGTAAAGAGCAAAGTACATAGGCAAGTCTTGAGAGGTTACTGAGCTACCAAAAGGGCACCTAGAATGCTTGTAAGTCAAATGTTTAATTTATAAACTAAACCAGAGATTGACTGAAGCAACATTCATCTACTATGCAATTGCAGAGCAAGAGTAGTTTGAAGGCTACCTGGATGACTTCAGGATTTGTCTATAGTTTATAAAACAAATAATAACAACCATAAAACATCTATCTGTTCCCTAGTGGAGTTGCAAATTTGTTTCTGGGAAAACTAGTGTCTTTTCGATCAACTAGCCCTCTAGGTTTGGCAGCTACCTTAGAAACAACAGTTTAAAGTAATTCAATGATTTCTTCTATGCACAATAGATAAGAGAAAGATGAGGAGACCAACCTAGAGCTTCCGCTTAATCCCTTGCTTGATCTCTCTCCCCCTTGACAGAGCTTGCAAATCCTCTTCGTACTTATCTCGCTTGGAGAGTACCTGTAGAAACACAGTAACAAAGAACCATCAAAGCATCTTGATCTATTATAACATAAAAACTATAGAATCAAATATATAATGAACATACAATAGCATTCACACATGATAACATTCACAATTTCACAATCATATGGAGGAAAACTTGAAGAACTTTATTAAATAGAAGGGAGAATTACAACCCAGTTGTCTTATCCAACATCATCCTCCCAGCATCAATCCTCTTCACCAAATGAAATAGCAAGATCACACCAACAATACAGTTCTCTTTTCTTCAAATGAAAACTATTAGCACTTCCTTGCAATTCACAATATTCCAGCCTCTAGATCTCTTAGATGAGGGATCCATTTATAGATGTGTGCAAGGGTGTGAGTCATCTCTAGGGGTTTGATTAGTGTCATTCCACTTGTTACAATTGGTTCCACTTGGATATTTCTTGGATCTCTTACTCATCCCTGGGCGAATTCAGAGAGGCAAGTGTCATATGAGAAGTTTCTCGAAGATTCCATGAGCAACCACCTAGGAAATTGTCTCGAACATTTGTCCATCCTCACCCATCACACCTTATATAAGGCCCAAACAGTATGCATCACACCTGGCCAGCGTAATACTTAGTATGCATCGCACCTTGCCAGTGGAGCAGTCAGTATGGTTCAGTTTAGGCCATTTCTGGATGGTTTTTCAGGTGGAACTTCTAGGGAATGATGTAATCAGATGACCATGTTCTTTTAGGGTATAAAACAACTCTTTTAGGGGTTGAAGAGCCCTATTTTATTGACATATAAGTCTGGGGTTGAAGTTCCCAAATATGTCTATAACAATAAGTAGCCATATCTAGAGCAATAGTTTAAAGCACTTTAGCCTTTTCCTATAAGCAATAGATAAGACAAAGAGGATGAGAAGACCTACTTCTAGTTTTGCTTTCCTGTTGTCTCCTTTGTATCTGTCCCGTCGCTCCTTCCCATACTTAACACACTTGAGAAGTACTTGTAAACAGCAACAAAAGGCAAATAACCAATCAAAGAAAAAGATCTATTGATTACAAGTAAATGGAATCAGATACGTTTACACATATAAGCATCATATAACAAGCTAAGCATATGGAATATGGTTCAAATACTTTATTGAATAGAAGGAATAATTACAACCATGAGGTTTGATTCGAAGTCACTCTACAAACTTTGATCCCATCCACATCACATCAAAAGCATGACACTCTGGCAGCATAACAATACTTGTCTCAAAGTTAATTCTCATAGCAACATTATCTCCTTACAATTCATCAAAGTCCAGCCCTTGATCACTTAGATGAGTGCTCAATTTATAGGAAGATGGAGAAGGTTATGTCATAAATGGGGGTATTGAATGGCCTTCCATACTTAGAATTAGTTCAATGGAGGAAGGGATGAGAGGATAGGATGCATCTTAACTCATTACTCATCCATTTTCGAGCTCATAGGAGTTGATAAGGAGGGAAACTTCTAGAAGACTCCAAGAGATAAGAATATTCCACAAACCCTATGTGAATTTTGGTCTATCTTACCCAGAGTAGGTCAAAGAGGGCCTAGGTTCTCTACAGAGCACCCTGGCATGGACTTAACTGCTTTGCAATGCACCCTTACATGGGCATAATTGTGCTAGTCCCTTTAGAGATCATTTTAGGGTGTCTTCAAGTCATGAAACTATCTGGAAGGAAGCATTCAAAAGGTTGACTTGTTTAGGGCATGTAGCAACTGAAATTAGGGTTTGATGATCCCTAAAACACTGATCTAGATGATGGGAGTGATATGCACAAATGGATTTGTAACAACGTTGCTTCAAGGTGTAAGGAGTGCACTTCTCCTCACCACTACCTCCTTCATGTTTTGACAACTCCTACTATTCTATGTGATGTGAAGCTGAATTTTGACCTTCCTTTGTATCATGACATTCTTTTTAAGCCTTCTCCTTTACAACACACTCTTTTCTCACCCATTCTTCCTCCACAGTTGCCTTAGCAACAACTTCCTTTTTCTTCTTCTCAACGAGAGATCACACAGCCTTCTAGGAAACTCCCTTACGATTCTGTGAAGTAGAGCTCTTTGCACCTTTGCTTGTTCCTAGATCAAGTCCCATGGGTTCGTGCCACTTTGCTGGCCAATACTCCACGATCTCCTGAATGTCAGTCTCAAATATGAAATAGGGAAACTTGTGCCATATATGCTTTGGGTTATTCTGTGCTTTGATTGACACATTGTGGAAACTAGCCTTGAACTCTGCGTAGGCCATCAATTACTAGAACAAGGTTGGGGACAACCTTGGCCTCTGAGTCATAACCATTCGAAGGTCCATCTCCATCAGGATCCAAAAAAATTTTGACTCCTTGATTCTTGTTTGATCCTCTGTAGACCACAACGATGTGAACCATGCACCTCAGGTAAATATTCCTTGTGCGAGGGGAATTGACTGTCCTCCGGTAGCCTCTAAGATACTAAAACAATAGGCAATAGCAACCATGCATAATGGAATGACTTGCTTTCTTCTTGGGCTTCTTGATAGTTTGAAAGGAACTCCTTTCATATATATGTTTCCTAATTGTACTGAATTCCCTTTGCGCACTCGGCCACTAGTACCACTAATAATGCCGAAACCTTGTCTGTGGGGAACTTTCTCAGTATTCTTCCCACAAGAATCTGGGTGAAGAACTAAACTGCTTGGTCCTAAATAGAGTGGATAGAGTATCCGCACAACTTCTTCACAAGCCCATACTCAGTCTTCATCTTATCAGCTAATTCTTCTCCCCACATTTCCCTCCAAACTCCTTGGTAGGGTCCGGCCCTTTATAAGACAACTTTGTTATCCTATGGATGAACCTATCTGTAATTGGTATGGGATCCACAAGCCATAGACACCCATTTTGCACTAGCAAAAGGAGTTTTCGCACACACACAGTGTTGATAGTTGATCGATGATAATGTGCCACATAGAGCATGTGCAGTATTCCCACCTGATCAACCCCTCTGACCCACTTCATGGGCTCCAACTATATAACACCCATCTCTTCATGGTATATCTTTGTCATATATTTGTTGGTCGCCAAATGTGGGAACTTCTCATGGTCCACAAGGTCCTAATCCTCTATTCTCAACACTGGAATGTGCGATAATGTAGGACCTTAAAATTCCACCTGTTCAGGAAAGAGGGGTGTCAAAACTATGTATTTCCTAGAATTTGGGTCCTTGGTAGCTTTGGTTCTTCCCTTCCACGAAGGAATATACTCAGGAAGCAGTGAGATAGGCTCGACCTCTTAGACATCCAATTCCTCTACACCTTGGTATTCCTCCTCTAAATCAACTTCTTTTTCTGACTTTTTTTTTTCTCCTTTTGTCGCACCTCCAGATTCTTCCTCAGTGACATTATCACCAGCATCGACTTCTTCTATTTTTCCTTTGTAGCTGATTGCTTCTCTTTTATGGTAGATTGATTCGGCCTCGGTGACCTCAGCATGGTAGGCACAGGGGTTGTAGCTTTCATTCTTAAACTCTCAGGGCCCGACGTGTCAGACACAGTAACTTTAGAACTCACGGTAGCGGGATTGGTGGCATTCATTCGTTCAATGAATAGCTCTCGGGCTACTGCATTGTAGTTTGAAAAAGAGGGGCATGTCAAGAACTCTTCCTAGAACTCATGATTCATAAGATTCAGATGTCAAAGCACCGAAACAACTCTCAAAATGAAAAGTGTTCTTCGTTGGACCAACACACGTAATTTATAGGAAGTTTTGGATTCAAATCCAACCATTCCCCCCAAATTCTGATAATAAATGCATCTTTGGTGGTAGACATCCAAACATTTTCACCATAAATAGTGCCTACCCACTCCTCTTAACTAATTTTTGGTGAGCAAATCATGAATAGTAACCACAATGGTTACTTTTGGACCCACCTGCATAGCACCATCCAGCACAAATTAGCATGTCGTACCCTTGTCATCTATCATGGAACCTCTCTACCATGTTTTTCCCTTAGTTGGACAACATAATTTATAGTCCTGTAATCCCTTATAGCTGCATGGATTATAGAGACTGTCCTACTTCCATATAGTCATCATGTAGGGGCAAGATCCCCTATGTACAACTTTAGCCACTTCTGTTCACTTTTCTAGGGAATAGTTCTCCATTCAGCTTCGCGAGCTGAACTACGCCACCATCCATGATCTCCTTAATAACATATGGCCCTTATTAGTGCATTTGAGACTTTCCTAGAAACTTTTTGAACTTGTTGTCATATAATAGCACCAAATCATCTACCTTGAACATGCGCAACATAATATGTTGATCATGTCATGCTTTCTCACGTTCCTTTTGCACTTGCTGGTGAAATCATGCAAGGAAGCAGTCTTCTTCTAACTCCATGAACTGCGCGAGACGTTACTTCAAGGTTTCTTGGTCTGCATCTCAGTAAAGGATGCAATCTATAGAATTGGCACAATATACTCCATCGACATTATGGCTTCAATTCCATAGACCAATCTGAATGGTGTTTGTCCTATCAACTTCTAGAAGATCATCCTATAAGCCCATAACACAATGGGTACATGCATCTCCCATTCATTCCTCTGCATGTTGCATACCTTTGTTAG
The DNA here is from genome assembly GCA_000404065.3 of Pinus taeda. Taxonomy (NCBI): domain Eukaryota; kingdom Viridiplantae; phylum Streptophyta; class Pinopsida; order Pinales; family Pinaceae; genus Pinus; species Pinus taeda. The sequence continues at coordinate 118,259 of APFE030864047.1, read as the reverse complement.
TGCATGCTCCAAAATATTATTAAAAGCTTCCACTATTCCATTTGCTTGTGGGTGATAGGGCGTGCTCTTTTGATGATATACCTAAAATTATTCCAACATCGCGATGATCGTTTCATTCAAAAAATGTGTACCCCTATCACTCATCAAAATCTTCAGGCATCCGAACCTCGTTAAGACATATTCAAACAAGAACTTCATAGTAGTGGCCGCTATACAATCCTTCACTAGCTACACTTCCACCCATTTGGTTAAATACTATGTTGCAGTATTACTATACCGTGTGCCCATCTTCTTTCCTGGTGGTTTTATTTGACCTATAAAGTCAATGGCCCACTTATCAAATACTTGCAGTGACACTTGAGGATTTAGAGGTAATTCATCCCTTCATGAAGGCTTCCCCGTCCTTTGGTAAGCATCGTACAACTTGTAGTATGCCTTAGAACCCTTTTGTAATGTAGGCCACCATAACCCAGTGCACAAAACATTCTGTGCAGTCACTTTCCCTACATAATTATCTCCTGCCACTCCTCCATGAGCTTCAACTAGGATACTAGCGTGTTCAAACTACAGAACATACCTACACAATATCTCATTCAATCCCATCTTATATAAATGACCTACAATTACTGAAAAATATGCAACGCAGGATACTAACTCCTTTTCTTGAGTGGAATAACCTTTCAGCACTTTTCTTGACATTAAGAACTGAATAATATCAGAAAAATGATCGTTCGTTACATGCACCACAAAGAGTTGTTCATCTGGCAATCCTTCCTCCAAACTACTTGGTTCCTCACCTGTTTCAATCCTTAATAGATGGTCCAGGCTTGCATTCAGCCTTCCAACCTTCACGATTACCTCAAATTCAGACTCTTGGAACAATAACAATCAGCAGCATATCTTCCACCCAACACAGGCTTATTTACTAGGGACTTCAACACAAAGTGATCTATATACATTTTAAAATGACCACCTAACAAATAATTTCTAAACTTCTGTAGTGCTTAGACCATCACCAACCCTTCACACTCGGTAATGGAGTAATTCTTCCCAGCTTTGGATAACTTCCTGCTCACGAAAGCTAATGAAAGATCAATCTCCCCCTCTCCCACTTGCATTAATACTGCACCTAGTGCATTACAAGAGGCATCAACATGCACATGAAAATCCTTTTTCCAATCTAGAAACACAAAAATAGGCGCAGTCACCATTTTCTCCTTCAAGACATCCAAGTTGTGCTGACAATCTTCATCCCAGTAGAACATCACATCCTTATTTAACAATTTTTCCAACGGTGCAGTTACCTGGGCATATGCCTTGATAAACTTCCTATGGTACCCAGAGTGTCTCAATGTTGTGTGCAGTTGTTTCACATTCTTAGGAGGTTCCAAATTCACAATTACAACAATATTCACAAGGTCCACCATTTAACCCTTCTTACAGAAAATATGGCCAAGAAAAATCCCAAAAGGCATACACAATATACACTTCTTCAAGTTCAGTGTGATCTGATACCTTAGACATGTATCTAGCATGAGGTGCAAACTCGCAACATGTTGCTTCACCAACCCAAACATGGTCCAGTCAATGAAATATACTTCCAGGAACTTATGAATAAATTCTTTGAATGTCGGGATCACTATCAAGGAAAATATTGTAGGCGCATTCTTTAATTTGAATGGAATAACTGTATACTAGAAGCAACCCCACCTAGTCACGAAGGTTGTTTTGCTTTGATCCTCCAATGCAATATTTATGATGATATCCTGAAAACACATCAATAAATAAATATGCCTCTTGTTTGTCAACATTCTATAATTCTTAGTCAGTAAATGGGTTTGGAAACAGATCATGTAAACAAGCATCATTCATCTTTTGCAGATCTACGCATATGCAGATTTCTCCCTTCTACTTCTTTTCTTGGACCACCATTGGGCTTACCTAATCAGATTCTTCTATATACTCAAAAAATACCAGCTCCCAACATTTTATCTAATTCTAGGTGCATATTCTCCTTATACTTTGGATTCAATCAATAAGGTTGTTATAGAATACGCTTCACATCTGGTTTCAAGGTGATCTTCATAACACCTAAATCTCTGATAATCCCTTTCAAATCTGAAAACTTCATGAGAAATAAGTCCTAGTACTTGTGCAACAATGAAGCTACCTTATCAGCTGTATCTTCATCCCAATAGTCTCCTATCTTTGCGAACTTATGTTCTTCTTCAGATCCAATGTTTACCTATCGAGTTTTCAAATGTTTTGATATATCAAGGTTTGCCACCTTTGATCCTTCAACTTCACGCTATCCTTCAGTTTCAGGAATGGTGATATTTCACGGATCATCCTCTTCTTCAACAGTCACATTATAGCATTCCACTACATGGCACATTTGTGTACTCCAATCTTGCTGAGTCCATTCTACTTGGTTCCTTCGGCGTTCTGAATATAGAAACTTTTATCTCTTGCAACGCTTCATCAATACTATCAAATTCATCCTCAAAGCTTAAATTTAATAGAAAACTCTCCCTTAAAACATGCCATTTAGCAGTCCCATGGCAAAGCTCTATCTCCAAATACCAATTTATTGGGATTGTATCTAACATATGATAGAATATATGCACCCATTCTAGTTGTGGTTATGTTCCCCAGGCATTGGTCCATCGTGTTAAATGATCATGCGGATCATCCTTCCCACTATATTTTTTTGTCATTCTAGTATTAGCATAGCTAGATGTTAACTTCATCATCCTTCTGTATTCTCTCCATCCTGCAAAAATTTCTTTGTTCGTACCCCACCAAAGCAAAGGCATAGTTCGTAGCGCCAACTCCAGTGCCTGGAATCAATTCTCTTCCGATACTTCTCTTTCAAATTCATCTAGAAACAGTTCCACATTAATCAAACCATCATAATGTGGAAGGCTTCTTACCTCAGTTGAAACACACCTCAATGAATTGTTCATCGTGTTGTAGTGAAGCGTAGATACTTCATGCAGCTGATTCTACCAATGATCCAGTTCTTCATCTGAGTCTGAGGCACAGGAGCTATCCTTGTCCCATGCAATTCATCCATTGTTGTAGGATTTATCCAATCCTCATCTCATGTTGTTATCATGTATATTTTATTGAGATCATCATCACTTTCTACATAGTTTCAAACAGGTTCAGTGTAACATGTTCCTTCTGCAGGGTCTAGTGGCATTATAAACTTGAGCGAATTCTTCTCAAATGACATCTTTTGCTTCTTCAAGTTGATTACCCTATTCATATCAATATCCTGGTCAATTCCTAGTAGCACGAGGTATGGGTTACTATCATCCTCTATCTTAATGACCTCAAAGTCATCCAGTGCACTCACATCCTCAATGTCCACTGTTACACCATATAAGTGTCCCATTGGAACAATCTTTTGCTGATTTTCTATGCGCAACTAAATAGGAGACCACTATAGCACAGGTCTCCCCATCCTTTCCCATGTATTCTTAGGCAAGACATTCACATCATACCCTAGATATAAGATTACCTGATCCATTTCATATTCACCTATCTACATGATTAGCCTCATCTCTCACCCGGTTCAGGCCTTATGTTTACCAATCTTTCTTACTATGTGTTGTTTAGTAAGAGTCTTTTCCTTATTGGCACACTTATCTATTAAGACTTGCAATCCTTCGACTGCTTTCTGATCACACAAAAACTTCATAGAAGTCTTCAGGAATGTAGCTAGTATGGAAGGATCTACCTCTTACCTCTCATTAGTCTCTAGCATTTTATCCTAACTTCCTAAGGTGGAGGCTTCAATGAAGTTCTCCTTTGCTTCCAAGAAAGTTTCTTTAGCATGATTCAAATCAAAGTCCATTTCCTTCTCAGCAACCTTTTGTACCCATCCATCTTCCTTTATTTGCACGAGTTGCCATACCACTTCTCAACACAATATTTATGTTCTGATCCTCTTTGCGGAGCTCTACCCTCATCATATTAATGTTCTACATAGGTTGTTGGGGCTGCACTCTCTTCTCTTGCATATTTTCGATAAGAAATGAACATTCCTCTATAAAATGGTCAAACTGTCGAAAATACTGACATGAGGAATGCATGGGGTTTGTACAATCTTGTGCAAAGTGCCCTTCTTTGCCATAGTTATAGAAAATTACCTACCCATGCCCTCGCCCTAGTCCAATGCCTCTTCCTTGTCCTTGACCTTAGAATCCTCTGTGTACTGCTCCTATACCTTGATCTTGAGGCTGATGTTCTACCTATATTCTATAGGTAGGGGTCCTATCCATCATCAAATCATAACTTCTATAATGATGTTCATCGTGTCCTACAAACTTATATAAATTACAAAATAATTGTTGAGGGGTCTATAAAAACTTCTGCAATAGATGGCAGGTATCAGTAGCATGTTGTCTTGTAACCTGACAAATAGCACACCACAGCGCAACTCTCGCGCTCATCCCAACATTATTCTCTGGTTTCAGGGGTACACGCTCTCCCCCTATAATATAATTCTTAAAGATTGAGAAATGATCCTTATCATTTCCATGGCTCTTACATTTCACACACCATATCTCAACACGCACCTCTGGCTGTGCTTCCCTTCCCTTCTTCAATATCTGCAACTCCAAGTGCAGGCTTTGTAGCTATTAATGAATTTTTTGAAATCCAAGCTTTATATCGTAAATAGGCGATGCATCCAGTCTCATCATGATATCCAAGGATTCTGCTTACGTTTCTATTTTCTATTGTGATAGAGGTATTCTTAAATGTGCCAATAGTGATGCTATAAACCAATAGCGATGTTGGGAATATGAGATTTGCATATTAGCCTACCTAATCAGGAATTTCCACCTATCATCAAAGTCCCACAGTGTCTCATCAACCTTCTGTCAGATTTACTTAAATTAAATTAGTGACTATGCCTCTGACTTAGGCTTGCTGAACTCCTTATTCAAATCTATTTGGGTATTTGCTAACGACACATTGGGGTTATCAGTGAAATAATTGATATACCATGTTAATGCATGGTCTTGTAACGTTGTAACCAACTGCGCTTTCTTAATATTATCATCCGTAATCTACTATGCTATCCAAATAGCATTTGTGACAAACCAAAACTATTCTAGATCTTTAGTCCCTATTTCTTTAAAGATCGACATCTTCATCACGTTTGTCATGTTGACTGGTAGAAGTGGAGGTGGAGGGGGTGAAGGCGTAGGTGTATGAGGTGGAGGTGGAGGTGGAGTTGGAGGTGGAGGTGGAGGTGGAGTGGATAGATGAGGTATCCTACAAACACCCTACATTATTAACTAAACTTCACTTCACGGCGTAGTTAGGATTGCCCGTTCGTCATCACTTGAAGGGGGTTCAATAAGCAGACTATATTCTAGGTTGGATCCTCTGTTTCTTCTAAATAATCTCCCACTTCACGTAGCCCCAAACATCAAGGCAACTGCATATCCCTATTTTCACTCAACAACATCTTAATATAGGTCTTCAATGATTTCAAATACTTACCTCATGGTCCTTTAAAGATCCTTTGCTCCACTTCGCTATAGTTGATATTCCTATCGATCACGAAATAAGTCACAAAACTAACCAATGTGTGATCAACCTAGTGATCCAAAACCTGCATGATATTGCTTGTTGATGCTTCTAGACATCGCACCAATTCAGGATTCCACACTCTAGGGCCTTCGAGCCTCCACGCCCCTTGACTATCAGCTAATTTATAGAACCACTTGTATAGTTCTTCAGGGAAGAAACAAAAGAACATGTCGGTCTCGTCTGTGTACACAAATCTCTGCAACCATTGCTCCTTGGATAATTTAGGGCTTATGTTCTCTTGAGTCATAAACGCGTTCGATTTTCGATCAATCCACTTATCAAGATCTTTCTTCATAGGGAACCATTTATTGCACATCTCTTGTATGGATTGCGGTCTTGACAACGAAACCATTTTTTGGCTTAAGGGGGCCTGACCCAGTTTTAGAGTTGTTCACACCAACCAATAAAACCCTAACTAATGGCCCTTTTGGCAACAACCTGCATAGTGTAGGATGTAGTCTCACCTGAAGTCGTATTGGGGGATGCGAGAAACAGGTTTCTGCATCTAGGGACATGTGATAAGTGGTTCTTAAGCTCCGACAGTTAAGATCTTCCCGCGTGTAGATCGGTATCCTTTTAGGGATCGTTACTGTAACTTGGGTAAAATGGATTCTATACCCTTGTGAAGGTCTACGATCAATGTTTGAGGACCTTAAATAGAAAATTTATCCACTTTCACACATCAATCAATAACCCTAGACTTGACTTCGTGCATATCTATCCAATTTGTTAGAAAACATAGCAGAATCAACCCTTTACTTTGCGAACACATATAATCACTTAAAGCATGAATAAATAAGATAGATTCAGTAGATTCATGCAGTATTCATACATTATTTCATGAAAACATATTATTGAGCGACATAATATAACATAAATAGAATCAATAGAGATTCTTAGATTGCATAGTAATTCTTAAAAATAAGTCTTTATTGATCTTCAATGTTTAGATTACAGACTCCTCTACCCTGCGCACTCAACTGTAGGGGTTCATACACTCAGTTACAGACTTACCAAGGCCTCCTGCTCACTTAGCTACAAGAGCCTTCCCCTTCTCACCTAAGTGCAGGAAGAATCGTCTTCATGCCTTAACACTCACCCAAAGCAGTCTCTACGTTGACTTAGCTTACTTAGCTACTTCTTCTAGACTTGCTATGACTCGAATATATAGTCTTAAGAATACAATACCATGGTCCACTGATCATGTGTGGGTCTAAAAACTAACTCATCTACTTATCCAAACAAGGGGTTAAGTCCCCTTTGACTCCTATCTACCTGACCACTCTGCATCCACATTTTGTGGAGACTTTACATATTTTAAAAAAACTTATACAAAATTTGGGTTAGCTAACCCCAAAACTGACCCTAGGGACCGTATCCCAACAATGATGTTTAACCCCAAATGCATGAAATTTTTAACATGAGAGTATAAGAAGGGATCTGTAATTAAAGAAGGGAACCTAAAACAACCAATGAATGAAAATTTCATGAACTGAGCATTGACTACCCCTTCTCAAAATGTTGTTATATCTAAAACAACTTCAGGCTTCATCATCAAAGTAAAAAGACCAAGAGTAACTTTATCAATATCTGAAGCATTATCTATTCCCAAGATCTTAGTTATAATATAGAGAATATGCCTAACATCATCAACAAAAGTATCTAATGGAAACTGATTTGACTCCAAAGGCAATTGTTTCCCACTTGGCATCAGATAAAAGACAATTTGGGCATACTCTTGACTTGGAAAATTTTCAAAATAAACTAACATAGTTTCTTTAGAAAAAGAAGTAGATGTACTAGTAGAGGGAAAACACAATGCTTGTTGAATTAAAAGGGAGGACATCTGGAAAATATTTTCTCTTAACTTATCCATTAAAAACCACTTTTGTGGATACATAGCTAATACTAACCAATGGATAAATTATGGTAAGAGATGAGTTTTAGAGATGAAATATGAAAGCACATTGGACCTGACTACAACAACATAAAATGGAACATCATCTTGATTTCTGAGGATAGATGGATAGGTTTCCAAATGATTTAAATTGCATACAGTGTTGAAAATGTCTCTTTTAGTATCCATGAGTGGAATGTGAGAGGATGACCCTGCTAAGGAAACTTTCTTCGACATTTTTGGATAATTGAAATGATGGGTGAATGTGTAAACACCTAGCAATGGTAGACAATGTTGACTGGGAATTTTACTAAAGAATTCAGAGACCATGAAAGTGATAGCAGGAAAACAAATTACATGAGAATGAATTAAAATGAATACTTATAGGTTAAATGGAAGAGAAGGAGGGGAAAACAAGAATTCAATGCTTCTATATAAAATTAATTTTTCTTATAGGGTGGAGTAAATGTTTAAATGATGTGCATGGATGGTAGGTGGTGGAGAGAAATATTAAGTGGAAAAATGAGTGGTGGGGGCAGCCTCACTTGTTGATGACATCGACCCTGCTTGCTAATGACACTACGGGGTAAGTCTTCAGTATGGGACATCTTCGGAGGAGTGCTTCCGCAATCAATTTGAGTCATATATTAGAAGTCACAGGCTCTTGCAGAAGTCTTTGTGGAGGCACACCTCCTACTAACATCCTTCTGGGCCATGTCACACAATTCATTTCCATTGTGATATGTTCCTACCTTTTTTAACCTTTTGAATGTTAAAGCTAGCACCCAGTGTCAGGATTAAGAACTGTTCTAATTTTGAATAGGGCATTAACATATAACCCAAAGCACCTTCAACCATTATAATGTGTGTGTGTGTGTGTGTGTGTGTATATATATATATATAGATAGATAGATAGATAGATAGATAGATATATAGATATATATATATTGTTGGGTCCCTATAATACTAGTGATTACCCCATTGCTATTGTATTTGTACCCCTTATGAATTTTGTTGTGCCCCTATTGTCCCCATATTGTTATTACTGTGCCCCATAGAATCCATCTATTGTTATTTTTGTGGCTTTATATTATTATCGTTAGGTCAGCTGGGTTATATTGTGACTCCTTAGATTCCTATATATAGAAAGGAAGTTTTGTGATTTGTATCATCAAAGAATTGTTCATTTATGTAATGTAAAGGAGGTTGTCCCCTCAAAGAGGCTGAATTATAAGGCGTGGATCTATCTTGTCTATCTTTTTCTTGAGCTGGTTTCATAACATTTGGTATCAGAGCTTTGGATTGTAGGGTTTCGCTGCTCCAAACAAGTCATCGTGGCATTTTCGCTATAAATTGTTTTCTGTGATGTTTCAGAAGCTTAAAAAAACACCCATTTGAGAAGAAATCGTGCTAAATTGCAGATCTGAATTTCAGAACTTTTCACACTATATTTATGGAGATATGATCTGAGGAAGTTGGTCTTCTTGCAGATTCTTGAATTACATTCCAAATAGGTGACTTGGGGAAAATAATAATAACTTTCTCTCTGAGCATCAGATTGAAATTTTGTAAGAAGGTGTAGAAAGAGGACGGACTATAGTTTCTTGTATATATTTTTTAGAGCCAAAGGTTGAAATAGTGACTCGTGGTACGTCATACAAGTTTGCTCTACTGAACTAGTCTATAAGCAGGTCACTGTGGGAGATTTTGCATACCTCTTCCTTGGAGAATCCAATTTGGATCAGACTGGTGACATTAGAAAGAGGACACAGAGGGATATAGAAATTTGCAATTTCAGAACTAGATGATCTGAAAGTACAGAGATACATCAGAGGCAATATCGAGCTCCTACAAAGTGATAAAAGGTGTGTAGATTCTTTTAAATTTTTGCTTAAGATTGGTTTGAAAATTTATTTTGAAGGAATTAAAAGGGCATAGTAGAGAATCATTATCGACAATGGATGCCCCAGGAAAGAAAATGCAAACACCTAGTAAGCAACCTGAAAGCTCTAGAATGACTCATGAAGAAGAGGAAGAAATGCTACATGATATATCAAAATTACAAGAACAAGCGCAACAAATGTCACGCTCACAAAAGCTAACCGAAGCTAAGATAAATGGCATGGAATATAAGATAAAGGGCATGGAAGCTAAGATGGATGATTTGAAGATAGATTTGAAGACATAGTTGAAGACAGACATGGCAAATTTGAAGGAAAATTTGACAAATTTTCTACAAGAAATACTTACTAATGGTGAAAGGGGAGTAAAGGAAACTCATGATGCAAACAAAAGAAATTTTAATCATGATTTCATAGACTGTAATGTTGGATCGAAGATGCACCATATTCCAAAAATCGATATAAGGAAGTTTGATGGCAAGGATCCTACAACATGGATATTATAGATGGAGCAATTTTTCGATCTCAATAATGTGCAAAACACAAAAAAGGTATGTATTGCAACTTTATATTTGGAACCAAATCAGTTTGTATGGTATCAATGGCTTTGCTCTCGTAAACAAATTATCACTTGGGTAATTTTTATGGAAGAATTGACAACACATTATGAGGATACAAAAAGCAACACTTTTTTTAGCCAATTGATAAGTCTCAAACAAAAGGGTTCAATAGTGGAGCACATTGAGGAGTTCCAAAAATTGAAGATAAGGGTAAAAAATATTCCAGAGGAGCATAAGATTGATGTGTTCATAGGGACTTTAAAGGATAATATCCAACATGATGCTCACCTTTGGGAACCTGATTCATTAGAAAAGGCATTTAGGCTAGCAAGAAAAATGGAAAGAAAAATTATGGAAACCAAGAAGCATACCACTCACAACTATAAATATGGAAGTATTGTTGCCCCTAGCCTTTCACAACCTATAAGGTTGACACCACAACAATTTGAAGAAAAAAGAGCAGAAGGGCTTTGTTAAAGTTGTGATAGCAAATACACTAAAGGTCATAAGTGTGCTGAGAAGAAATTATTCTACATAGACTGTGAAGAGGAAGAAGAAAGGAGCAAGAAAGGTCAAAAGAAGAAGATATACTCTAGGAACAAAGCCTAGATAAAGAAGAAATGAAACTGACCATATCTTGTAATGCATTGGCTAGAATTACCACTCCTCAAACCATCAAGATAGAAGGACAAATCAAGAAGAAAAAGGCAATAGTGTTGATTGATTCACGAAGTACCCACGATTTTATTTATTATAAGGTAGCAAAAGAATTGAATTGCTTCCTATATCTAACACTAGAGTGTCAAGTGATGGTTACAAATGGAGGAACGATAAATTGCTCTGGAAAGTGCCATAATATCAAGCTATCCATGGGAGAAT